>JAYJMH010001222.1:0-29591 GCA_036873815.1 Phacellophora camtschatica
CATTATATCTCTGTGGTACAGATTCTTGTGTCTTAAATAGACTGTTTGGGGTTTATTACACGCTGCGATTCTGCATTTAATATGAAATTTTACAACAACACATATAATAATAAGTATTAGTGATTATATATTTATTATTAAAGGGATTGTTATACTTAATATTATAGGATTAACAGTAAGTATTAGACGGTTGATATAAAATGTATAAAAAAAATGAATTCCTTTTCTTTACTATAACGCCTCTTTCGCAAGCTGGCACTGTTGCTATGCACTGGTACACCAGACAAAAAAAGAGGAATGGAATATGGGAAAGTATAAAGAATACACGAATCACATTTATAAAATAATTATGAATATAGCACTCGCCGGAGTATTGATTGCGTGTGGAGCAGGCAGTGATGGAATATCCGCAAACAAAACGGGACAATTAACCTATGACAAAGATTTCACAACACGCACGTCTACAACCGATGCCTTAAAGATAATAGGGCTGGATGAAAACAACCCAGACATTAACACTTTGTCTGGTAAAGGTTACTATATCGGCATTGTAGAAACAGGCATATTTTTAAAAGAGCATCCAGAATTACAAGGTAGAATCGCACCAGGTATAGACATATACGGAGATGAAGAGTTTACAGGGCATAGCAATGCCGAAGCACAAGGCTTTTTGAATATGTCTAAAAGTTATAGTATTTATGAAAATCCTGACATAAGTCACAGTATGCAAACTGCGGTTGTTGCAGCCGGTAGAAATTATGGTGTAGCCCCCCAAGCGGGAATATTTCCATATATGACTGTTAATATGGATGGTATGCCGTTCACATATGGGGATTTATATCAAACATATACGCATGCCATTACAAATAATGTATTAGCGTTAAATGCCAGTTGGACAATAGAGGCGGATTACACTGAGCCTTTTGGAATCAATGCTTATGATATATTTTTTGAAGACGATACATCTGATTCTTTTATTAATGTCATAAAAACCTCTGTTAATAACCCTCAAAATACATTTAGTATATTAAATCCCGTTGATAATTATCCTGTTTGGGTTTTTGCAACCGGTAATGAATACGATATTCACCCTGCCCAAAGTGCAAGAGCCCCAGATTTTGATGAGGATTTAGAAAACTTATGGCTAGCGGTGAGTGCTATTCGTAGCGATGGTGTGCAACTTGATTTTGCAAATGCGTGCGGAAGTGCCAAACAATATTGTTTGGTAGCACAGGGCAGTAACGTTATTACAATAGGTCTGCCATATGAAAATATGAATGATATACAAGCAGTCAAAGAAATATATGCAGAAGGTACTTCCTTTGCTGCCCCTGCTGTGACAGGGGCTTTTGCCTTATTAAAAGAGCGATTCCCGGTGTATACAGTTCAAGAAATACGCACAAGAATATTAGAAACTGCACAACATACTTTACCTGATGGGGCACCATTACGAGATAAAGATGGCGAAGTTGTAATGCCTGATGAAAATGGTCTTTCCGATGCTTTTGGTCATGGGTTGTTACGGCTGGACATCGCCCTGATGCCTGTCGGTGATATAACAACAACAAATGGAGATACTTTAAACACTGCAACCAGAACCTCTATCACCCAATCCATACTTACCAGTAATAAAATTTTTGGGGACGGTATCAAAAAGGCTTTTAAAACAACAAAAACAACAGTATTTGACCAATTAGATGCCCCATTTGTTATGACGCTGGAACGATTCGCAGTATCTGCATTTAATCCATTTGAAAATGATGGTGTTCTGAATCCTGTATTTAATAATGCTTTTGCAAAACAAAACAAAGCCTATACCGATATAACAGTCTTACATAAGGAAAATGCGGTTACGTTTATATATAACAATAATGGCAATGAATATAATGATAACAATTATAATGGTAATAATTATAATAGTAACAGTTATAATAGGAATACAGATGATTATAATGCGAATCAGCGTAGTATAAATGTCCAGAGTGCAAATAATGGCGGGATACATAATCAGAACGCAAATATCAATAGTCCAAATATCCATAATCCAAATATCCTTAGCACAAATATCGCTTATACAAACAGTGGTGCAACCGTTGCACAAAACACATCCTTGTTTCCTGTAATGCAGAATTTTACACATATACCCGCCGATATGCATAAAACCATAATGCCGAATCGTTTTACATTGCAATATATCGGGCAAGATTACAAATTACATACAGATATATCCGTTGACGGGAAAACAGTCGCACAAAAAATCCAAACACTTTTACACTATGGCAACGTAAAATTTAATCCTGCCGTATCTGTAGTATTAGAAAATGGAGCTGTGTTGGGGGCTTATGGTACAGGAGCAATGGCGGGCGAAACAAAAAGTGCAACTGTATTTGGCGAGATTACCGCAGAATTTGCAATCAATGCTGTTACATATCAAGCCAATTACAAAATGGGAACGACATATGCGGATGTAAATGGGGATTATATTGTGAACGGTTTCAGCCCATTACATACGCAAAGTGCCGGATTATATGCAGTGGGTGAAAATTGGGGCATTGGTATTACGCAACCCTTATACATACAAAAAGGGACAATGGATGTTGTTATTACCAACGGCAGAGATATGGCGAAAAATTTAAGTTACAGTGTAAAAACCCTAGATATTACGCCCAGTGCCAGAGAAAACACCGCCGAAGCATTTTATAAATATAATAATTTTATCGGGCAGACAACAATTCGCATTGCACATACGCAAAATAAGAATCATATAAACAATATGGATGATTCTATGGCAACCCTAGAATACAATCTTTTGTTTTAACACCAAAAAATATGGAATATGAAATATAGAATATAGAATATGAAAATCCTGCTGTATAAAAAATATATCACACATAAAAAGCCCCGTACATATACGGGGCTTTGTCTTTAGTATAAACAGTTATTGTAAAAATATAGAATTGTATTATTTCATCAATCGCAATGTAACAAATACCTTAGCACGACTGCCTGTTTCCAAAACAATCAAAATGTTCTTACGTTTTTGTTTTAATGCTTTTTTCACTGCTTGTTCTGCCTGTCTTGTGTTTAATACTTTTGTATTATTAATACGAGTTATAACCACTCCAGGGGCAAATGTTCCCACAGCAGAGCTATTTTTCTTGATAGCAACAACCACAACACCCTTTACTGATTCGGAAATATTAAACTTCTTGCGGAATCCTTTGCTGATATTTGCAACAACCAAACCTGTTTTTTTCAATTCAACAGTTTTTCTGTTACCAAGGTCAATTTGTCCAGAATCAAGGGATGTTAATTTTTCATCACGTTCTTTTAATTTCACTTTTAAAGATAGTACTTTACCAGAACGTAAGACTGTCGCAGAAATAATGGTATTAATGGGAGCACCTGCCACAATAGATGGCAATCGCATTTTCTTAGATACTCGTTTGCCATTCATAGAAAGAATAACGTCGCCCAAAATAATACCAGCTTTATCAGCAGGGCTGCCAGCCTGTACACCTGTTACAAGAGTACCTTCAGCAGTTTTCATTCCAAGACTTTCCGCTATATCTTCGCTAATAGGACGCAAGCCTACACCTAACCATCCACGACGTACCGCACCGTCTTTCTTTAGTTGCATAGTAATATTTTCAGCCAAAGAAGACGGAATCGCAAAGCCCAGTCCAATACTGCCACCAGTTGTTGATATTATTATCGTGTTAATTCCGATAACCTTACCTTTCATATTAATAAGAGGTCCGCCAGAGTTACCGCGGTTAATTGGTGCATCTGTTTGAATATAATCATCATATAATCCTGATTGGATATTTCTGCCCCGTGCGGATACAATACCTTTTGTTACCGTACCACCCAAACCAAGCGGATTACCAATCGCCATTACCCAATCGCCCACTTGTAATTTTTCAGAATCACCAAAATTCATAGATGGCAATTTTTTCTTTACATCCCGTAATTTTAAAACTGCTAAATCTGTTAAAGGATCGGTTCCCTTTACATCTGCCAAATACGTGTCACCGTTTTCCAATATCACCTTTACTTCACCCGCTTGGGATACCACATGGTTATTTGTTACAACCCAGCCCTTGGAATCAAAAATAAATCCGCTTCCTTGTACCGCCGCTTTTTTTTGCGTTGGTTGGTTGCGTTTGTTTTGTTGTCCAAAAAACTCTTTAAAGAAATTTTCAAACTCTGGTGGAATATTTTGTTGATAGTTTTCTTTTGTAGTTTCGGTTGTTTTAATTTTGACTTGTATGCTTACAACAGCAGGCAAAGACTTCTTTACCAGTGGTGCAAATGATACAGGTGTCGCAGCCAATGATGCTCCGCAAAGCATCAGAGACGTAATAATAGTAGCTATAATTTTTTTATAAAAATTCATTACTTTCCCCTTAATATAATATAGTTAGAATTAAAATACTTTTTTTTGGCTTTAATTTCAAGAGATTATTTTTGTTGTATAGAGTAAAAATTCGGAATTTCCGCTATTTCCTTTTATTGGACTGGGGATATAGGCAAAATCCGTCATATTATTTTCTTTGAAAAAGGTAATTATGTCTTGCACCATAGAATCCATATCCACCGAAGATTTTACAATCCCACCCTTTCCAATATTCTGTCGCCCCACTTCAAATTGGGGTTTAATTAAGAAAATCGCCCAGCCGCCTTGTTTTAAAAGATCTAAGCTGGCAGAAATTACTTTGGTTATGCTAACAAAGCTGACATCCGCCACAATACAATCCACGTGCCCTGTCATTTCATATCGGATTAACCGAGCGTCGGTGTTTTCCATGGAAACAACCCTGTCATTTTCTCTTATTTTTTTATGAAGTTGGTTGCTGCCCACATCTATTGCATAAATTTTATCAAAATCATATTGCAGCAATACGTCCGTAAAGCCCCCCGTACTTGCCCCGATGTCTAATGCGATTCCAGAAAGTGGCTTAGGTGCAAAATGCTCTATTGCATAGGCTAGCTTTAACCCTGCGCGGCTGACCCACGGGCAAGGGTTATGTTGTATATCAATATCGTCTTCAACAGATACATCTAGGCTGGTTTTTTTGGCAATTTTACCATTCACATTTACTCCACCAGCCTTTATAATCATTTGGGCCTTGTTGCGGGATTCTACCCCTAGCAATTCTACTAATGCACAATCTAATCTCATTTTTTTTTCCTTATTTCTGTGTGTATTGAACGGCTGATGTATTATATATGTATTATATATGATTTCGTTTTTTATGTATTAAACGGTTGATATATTATATATGGTTTCGTTTTTATGTATTGAACGGTTGATATATTATATATATGTTTTTGTATGGTTTTGTGTGGTTTTGTGTGGTTTTGTGTGGTTTCGTTTTTTATGTATCTTTCCCCATACCTTTGTTGCGGTCGGGTAAAAGCATATCCATATTTCTTTTATATCCATATTCTTTTTTGTATTTATATATATGTTTAGCCCATAGTGCAAGCAGTACAAATCCGCTGATGGTATATGATAAAACCATTGCCCAAATAATTCCGTACGCCCCCAGCGATGTATCACGCAAGAAAAATGCCCCGCACAATCCGACTGAAATCAAAACAGCTATGAACACACCAGAAGACATTACGACCTTGCCCATACCATCAATGGCAGTCATAAACCCGAAATACAATCCGTGAAATATTTGATATACAATGAATATCCACAGCATCTCTACGACTATGGATTTTGTTGCTATATCTATGGCAGTGTTGCCTTTTATAAATATATTGGCTATTTGTTCATCAAATACATATAAAAACAATCCGTATAATGACATTAACGCCATCATCAAGCCCGTTCCCGCAAGGCTGATTATTTTCATACCATATGTATTTTTTCTGCCTTTTTCATAGCCTATTTGGGTTGCCATAGTAATAGATATACCAATACCAATTAAAAAGGCATTTACATCCATTTGATAGGCGACTTGATAGGCTGCCAAATATTGTGTACCGAATCCAACCATCAGAATATAATACAATGCAAAAATAATTGTTTCCGATAGCATTCGCATAGACATCGGCACACCCATGCTGGCAATATATTTCACCCATACAAATTTCATAGGCTCCCAAATTTTAAATATTCTGTATCGGCGATACGGTTTTGCGGTATGGCATATATAAAACAGTCCCCCTGCATATATTGCATTGACAATAATAGTCGCCCACGCGGCACCCTGTATACCCATTTCAGGCAATCCCCATGTGCCAAATACCAATCCGTAATCCAATGCAAAGTTTAATATTACGGATAAAAACCCCATCCACACAAAGGGCATAGGGCGACCCACCACATTCATAAATCCACGTAATGCAGACCCGAATGTCATCATAGGAATAGAATACGCAAAAACAACTCCATAATCATATGCCAAATCTATAATATGTTGGGGTTGGTTGATGTATACCAAGAAAGGTTTTAAGCTAATATGAACAACAACACTAAAGAATATACCACTGACAACCGTAAGCCATATACCTTGTTGCACGGTTTTACGCACTTGCGTTGGTTTTTTTTCACCAACCGCACGTCCGCCCAATGCTGTTATGGGCAGGCTTAACCCCAATGCCAGCAAGAAAAAAGGCATATAAAAGCGAATAACCATTCCAGATGCTGCCAACGCATCAACCCCCAACCAGCCCAATATCATTATATCAGTTGTAACAATTAAGGATTGTGCCAAATATGCAAAAGAAACCATCAAAGCAGGTTTGATAAGGAATTTTGTCGTATCTGCTATGTCACGGATATATTGCATATAGTTTTTCTTTACATTCCTGTTGTTGTTTTAATGACACGGATTATGTCCGCACTGGTAAGCCCTGCCATTTCGTATTGGCGTTCTTGCGGGGCGTGGTCTATGAATGCATCGGGCATAGTCATAGTGCGAACCTTTGCTTTGCCCAGCATATCATTTTGAGCAGCATATTCCAATATCAAAGAACCAAAGCCCCCCTTTACCCCTTCTTCTATGGTTAAAACCATATCATGGTTTTCAAAGGCATCTTTAACCGCATCCGTATCAAAAGGTTTTGCAAATCGCATATCATATATGGTGGTCGTTATATCTGTTTCTTGCTGTAAAGTTTGTACGGCTTGTTTTGCTGCTTGCAGGCGACAGCCCAACGATAATATGGCAACGGTTTTACCCGTTTGTATTTTGTTTGCCTTGCCAATTTCAACAGCGGGCATAATTGTATCCCACGCAACGCCAACCCCATTACCCCGTGGATACCGTAACGCAATGGGCGAATCATTATGGTGTACTGCCGTTGTCATCATACGGGATAATTCCGCCTCGTCACTGGCAGCCATCACAACCATATTTGGTAAATTAGATAAAAATGCTATATCAAACATACCCGCATGGGTTGCCCCGTCTTCGCCCACATATCCAGCCCTGTCAATGGCAAAGCGTACTGGTAAATTTTGTACCGCAACATCGTGTACAACTTGGTCATATCCCCGTTGTAAAAATGTAGAATACACGGCACAAAATACTTTTTTACCTTCACACGCCAATCCTGCAGAAAATGTTACACAGTGCTGTTCGGCAATGCCCACATCAAAGGCTCTGTCTGGGTGGGATTTTTCAAAAATATCTATCCCTGATCCCACAGGCATAGCGGGGGTTACCACAACAATATCGGGGTCCGTATCAGCGTGACGGGTTAAACATTCGGCAAAAACTTTCGTATAACTGGGGGCGGCAGCAACACCCTTTTTTTGTTGCCCTGTTTCTATGCAAAACTTAGACACTCCGTGATATTTATCTTTTGAATTTTCCGCAGGGTGATACCCTTTGCCCTTTTCCGTAACAACGTGTATAAGCACAGGGCGAGATTCTTCCATATCTCTGATATTTTCTAATACAGATACCAAGTCTTCTATATTATGTCCGTCAAAAGGTCCCACATAATGAAAGCCCAGTTGTTCAAACATCGTCCCACCGCCATTTATAACACCACGAGCATATTCATCCACTGTACCAGCAATATCGGCAAACGGAGCAGGCAGTTTTTTTAGAATATCTTTTGTGCGGCTGCGGACATTTAACCACGACGGTGAAGTCAGTGCCTTGCTTAAGTATTGATTAAGCCCCCCGACAGAGGGTGCAATAGACATTTCATTGGCGTTTAATATAACAATTAAGCGGTTGCCTAGTCCCCCCGCGTGATTCAAGGCTTCGTACGCCATACCGCCCGACAATGCCCCATCACCAATCACTGCGATAGCATTATTACGCACATTAGTATTACGCCCATCACAAGAGCAAGGCGTGGTATTGCACGGGTTCGTATTACAACACGGTTGCGGTGCAGAATCGGTTTTTGTATGGTCGTTTAATGTATTATCTGATTGTTTATCGTGTGTTTGGGCGTTGTTTTTAGCCATATTCAAATCCATTGCAACCGCCATACCCAATGCCGAAGAAATAGAAGTGGAACTGTGCCCAGCACCAAAGCAATCGTCCAAACTTTCCGCACGTTTTGTAAAGCCCGACAATCCGTTTTCTTGACGCATGGTCAACATTTTGTCTTTGCGTCCTGTTAATATTTTATGGGGATAGGTTTGATGCCCCACGTCCCACGTGATTTTATCCTGTGGAGTATTAAAGACTTTGTGCAATGCAACAGTTAATTCGACAACGCCCAATCCCGCCCCTAAATGTCCGCCAGTTTGTGATACGGTTTCAATCATATATTCCCGTACATCATTGCATAATACTTTTAACGAATTTATACCCAGCAATGATACATCTGCAGAGCATTCTATTCTGTCTAAGACTGTATATGTTTTTTTTGTCATTTATTTATCTCTGTTTACTATGAATTCTGATAATCGTGCTAGCGTATCCCCAGATTCGCCAAATTCTTGCAAGTGTTGTTTTGCCTGTGCAACCAAATCATTCGCATAAGATTTTGCCCCATCAATGCCTAATAACGATACAAATGTGGCTTTGTTTCGGTCGTTATCTTTGCCGACCCCTTTACCGACTGTAACAGCATTGCCCAACGCATCTAGTAAATCGTCCGCCACCTGAAAAGCCACGCCGATACATTGTGCATACTTTTGTAATGCCATTTTCTGTGATTGGGTTGCCCCTGCCAGTATTGCCCCCATTGCAACGCTTGCCTGTATTAATTTACCTGTTTTTAAGTCTTGGATTTTTTCTATTTGTGTACGCATATCACCCGTATCGTCATTACCCATATCATCCGTATGTGTCGCATTGTTTTTAATTTTAAGCGTTTTGCATACGGATTCGTTGTGAGCATATTCGTTGTGTGCAGATTCGTTGTAATCAAATTCGTTGGGATTTTGTTCCGCCTGCATATCCAACATTTGCCCAGCAACCATACCCTGCCCCCCTGCACTTTTTGCCAGATATGCACACAACTGGATACGAATTTCCGCATCTTTATGGGTTTTTGTATCGGACAATATTTCAAATGCCAAAGATTGTAAAGCATCGCCAACCAATACCGCAGTGGCTTCGTCATATTTTTTATGGACTGTCGGTTGTCCCCGTCGCATATCGTCATCATCCATTGCGGGCAAATCATCGTGGACCAATGAATAACAATGTATACATTCCACCGCAGCGGCGACTCTGTAAGGGCGAGGGTCTATAAGCCCTAACAACTTGGCAGTTTCCACAACCAAAAACGGACGCAACCGTTTACCACCATTTAAAACAGCGTATTTCATAGCTTCTTGCAAGACAGGAGCGTGGGGCTGTTTGTCAAACACCTGATTTAAAACGTCATTTGTTATTTTGCCCGTTTGGTATAATCCTGATGTGATAAATTTCATTTATTTCTCATTTTTGATGTGCTTTGTCTTTGTACTTTGTCTTTATAAATTATGATTGGGCTTTTTTACAGGCAACCCACAATTTAAATTATCAATATATTGGGTATCAAAATAATCCACCCTAATTTTTTGTACTGATTTATTAAAACAATTCCGTTAAAAATTCCGTTAAAACAATTCTGTCTTGGCTGTAGAATCCGCCTGAATAGAAATTTTTTCCACACGGGCTTTCGCATTTTTTAATGTCTTGGCACAATGGTCTTTTAATGCACTGCCCCGTTCATAGGCTGATATGGCAGTATCCAGTGTTGTGTCCCCTGCTTCCAATTGTCTTACAATCGTTTCCAATTGTTGTAATGCGTCTTCAAACGATAAATCCGCTATGTTTCCAGTTCCCGCAGGTGGTGTATTTGTATTGCTCACTTTTTATACTCCTAGTATAGTATTATACTGTTATGGATTATATGAAAGCATTCTACTTTCACAATTTACGATTTTTAATTCAATTATGACAATTCCATTATAACAATTCAATTTTTCCAAGTGTAACAAAAAAATATAGTATCGTAAATACAGAATTATAACAGAAATGCCGCTTTTTTCTGCAATGGTATATATAATAGTATTTTTTATACTATAAACACTGCAATATATACTATAAAGTAGCAAAATATGTAAGATGTCCATATGGGAATATACACTGTATTACATACTGCATTTTGCGGTGGATATATTCGCAAATATAATATATAGTAATGTAGAAAATAAAAACAATTTGATTGTATTGAAATAGTATAATTGTAAATATTACAAAAATTCTATCTGAAAATACTATCGGATGAAAACAACAAAAGGAGAAATATTATGTCTTGGAATGGACAACAAACTGTATCATCGACAAAAACCAACATAGATGCTGGTCTGCGTGCGTATATGAACAAAGTATATGCAATTATGTGTATGGGGATATTATTAACGGGAATCGTAACATATACAATCGCTGTTACCCCCAGCCTATTGAATACAATAGCAGCAGGTCCAATGAAATGGGTTGCATTTGCTGGTGTGTTAGGATTGGGTTGGTTTGCACCAAAACTGATTATGACAAAATCTCGCACAACAGGCGGTATGGTATTTTGGGTATACAGTGCATTATGGGGCGTTATGATTGCGCCAATGATTGCGTTTTATTTACAATCTGAACAAGGTGCGATGGATATTGCACGTGCATTTTTCATAACGTCCGCAATGTTTGGCGGGGCGTCATTATATGGATACACAACGAAAAAAGATTTATCGGTATTTGGTCGGTTCTTCTTGATGGTTGGTATTGGTTTGATGGTTGCAATTATCGCAAACATATTTATTAAATCCACAGGATTCAGCCTGCTTATATCGGGTGTAGTTGTATTATTCAGTGCCGGTATGACAGCATATGAAACACAAATGATACGCAATATGTATTATCAATTACCTGCGGGCGAAGCGGTTAATAAATTCGCCATATTGGGTGCATTGATGTTATACGGTTCTTTCATTACTATCTTTATTCACGTATTAAACTTGTTGGGTGCATTACGTGGTGATGATTAATAAGACAATGGTCATATTGCATACTGATTTTTACACAGTATAAAAGCATACGACAAAAAAAACCTCTGTTATTTACAGAGGTTTTTTTTATGCCATATTTTTTTGTGCGGTATTTATAAATATATTAAACAATACCGCCCACGGAATATTTTATGATTCCTTTGATGTATTTGCCAATGTGCGGCATAACATAACAACTGATTTACGTTGTTTGGGGTCTTTTATTTTATAATATACTCTTACCAATTCTAATGTTTCCCTTTTCAGCAAAGGGTTATCGTTAATATCTTGTACAGGGTTTTCCTGTAAACCATTCAACAACCGTGGGGATTGTTTTGCCACGTCTTGGGTCATTTCATCAAAGAAAAATGCAACAGGCGTATCCAAAACACTGGCAACATCAACCAGACGTGATGCGGATATGCGGTTCGTACCCCGTTCATATTTTTGTACTTGTTGGAACGTAATACCCAATGTGCTTGCCAGTTGGGTTTGGCTTAACCCTAACATCGTGCGTCTTTCCCGCAATCGTAAACCCACGTGTATATCCACAGGGTTTGGAGATGTTTTTACAGATTTGGCTAATGCTTCTGCTCTTTTGTTTGGTGCTGTAGGTGTATCTGACATAATATATCAATATCCTTTCTGAATAAAAAATTGCCCTTGTGCAAGGATACTTTTTCAAAATCTTTACATTTATTAAGCCCCATAGAACAAATGGTATAATCTGGACTATGGTAATAAGCGTGTTTTTGAACAAAGTAATAAAACTATTCCTTGTATATTGGTTTATTTTCCTATTTCAGTCAAGACAAAAATACTGTAAAGCCTTGAAAATTAAAGATTTTCAACTAAAAGTAGTAATACTGCTTACGGGTTTTTTATTATAATTTGATATAACTGAATCCGTATTGATTTACTTTTTATACGATACATATATATTTTACATTGATATATATTTAAAGATTTGATACTGTTTTGAAAAATACGGTATTATAAAAGCCATCCTATGTCGTACAGAAATATTTGACAGGTTTGCCTGTAAAAAATTGCTTTTATGTCATAAAACAGGCTTTCTATATACCATACAATCATATTAATAAGGAGTTATAAATAATGTCAAAAATACCAGCAGGCGTCGTTACGGGGCAAGATTATATTAATTTGGTAAAAGCGTGTAAAGAAGGTGGGTATGCATTACCAGCAGTAAATGTTGTTGATTCTACCACTGCAAATGCTGCATTAGAAGCCGCACGTAATGCGGGGTCTGATATCATTATCCAAGTATCAAACGGCGGTGCACACTTTTTCGGTGGCGCAGGTCTTGAATCAACATTGGAAAACAGAATCCGTGGTGCAAAGGCTTTCGCACAATATATGCATACGATTGCCAAAGAATATGGCGTATGTGTGGCATTGCATACGGACCACGCCAACAAGGCATTGATTCCATGGTTATATGGATTGATTGAAGAATCAAAAGATTTTATAAAAAGCACAGGCAAGCCTTTATTTTCATCACATATGTTGGATTTATCCGAAGAAGATTTAGAATTTAACATATCAGAATCAGAAAAAATGCTTGCGGAAATGGCTCCTTTGGGTATGTCGTTGGAAATAGAATTGGGATGTACTGGCGGTGAAGAAGACGGAATCGGTGCGGATGTGGATATGTCTGCTGATAACAGCCACTTGTACACACAGCCAGCGGATGTGTTGTTGTCGTATGACCGTTTAAATACTATCGGACATTTTTCTATTGCTGCCAGTTTTGGCAATGTGCATGGGGTGTACAAACCCGGTAATGTGAAATTATTACCTGAAATTTTGAAAAATTCCCAAGAATTGGCAACCGCAGACCGAGGGCTAGCCCATAACAGTCTTGATTTTGTATTCCACGGTGGTTCTGGTTCGGAAAAATCAAAAATAGAACAAGCCGTATCCTATGGCGTATTTAAAATGAATATTGATACGGATACGCAATTTGCAAATTCGGAACGTGTTGGGCAATATGTGGAACAAAACGCAACAGCATTCAAACATCAAATATGCCCTGAAACTGGCACGCCGCAAAAGAAACATTACGACCCTCGCAAATGGTTGCGTGCTGGACAACAAGGCATTATCGACCGTTTAGAAGAAGCCTTTAAAGATTTAGGATCACACGGTAAATCTGTCGCACAAAAATAAAAAAATAATTTATGGAGATATTTTATGATTAAAAAAGTTTTAATAATAGGCGTTTTAACTTCTTTTGTATTTGGTTGCGGTGCAAAATCGGTAATACCGCCAAACAATGGCTCTGGCAATAAATCATCTTCTGGTTGCGGCAATATAGGTCACCCTGATTTTCCATTATGTAGAAACTCTGCAAACGGGGCTGGCAAAGCAAAAGAAAACATTGTTGGTGATAATTCCAGTACGACAAAATTATATTTTTTAAATAATAATATATTTAGTATTAACATAACATCACCCTCAACAGATAAAGATCACAACGAAAAAGAAGTTGAGTATATTGTTGTCATTAAAAATGATGATGAAAATTACAAGCATAAAGATAAAACCCAAATAAATGCAATGGGATCGAAAAACAAGATTTTTACAGACTTTACACAATCCAAATCTGAAACAAGATACAGATCCACAAACAATTCAGATAGATCCTCAGGTAACTTAAATATTTTTAAAAAAATACCAACATATATGTTTGCCATTAAGCAAAATAGCTCTTTGAAAAATTATGTTGATGTAGCACACTTTACTTCTTTATTAGAAAAAAGAACATTCTTATCAAGCGATTATCATCACGAAGTTGCGGTTGGCGGCCAAAAAACGGCTAATATAAATAAAATCGGTGCTACATATAAGCAAATTAATGGGTACAATGCCTTTTTCTATGATTCAAAGGCCTTACAACATATTACTGGAAATGTAGAAGTTACAATAGACGTATCAAATAAAAAAATTAATACATTTAAAATTGATACCCTTGAACAGAGCACAAAAAAGAATGATGAAGATTTTTCTTCTTACAAAAGTATCGATGGGTATTTAAGCTCAAAGAGCCCAACAGATATAACAGATGGAAAATTTAATATTTTATTAAAAAAGAGTGCGGAACACGACTATTTTAAGGATAATGGTTATGTAAAAGGTAGTTTTTTTGGTCCAAATGGGGAGCAATTAGCAGGAAAAACAAAATTTAAAAATTCAAAGGATGAAGTTATAATAGGCAGTGTGGTTGCAAATAGAGAATAAAAATCAGCCCTTCGGGGCTTTTTTTATGTGTGAATAATCTATCATAAAATATACCACATATACTATATGCCATATACTATATACTATATATAATGCGGCAGCAAAATGGCGACAGCAAAATGGCAACAGCAAAATAACAGATAAGGAAACAGTATGACCCAGACCTTGCCCCCAAAACTGCCAAAAAAATTGCCACAAAAACTGTCATATGGACACGATGACCCCATGTGGGATACCTATATCCAGCCTTTAAATGTGGAAAAAGACATTGCACCTGCACCGTTGGCACTTTATAACACTACCGTACAATCAGGTTGGATTGATTATAACGGACATATGACCGAATCAACGTATATACTTGCCTGTGGGTATGCATATGAAGCATTGGCAAAATATATCGGTGTGACCCAAGATTATGCCAAAACAACAGGATCGTACTTTACCGCCGAAACCCACGCTGTATACAAAAAAGAAACCCGTCACGGTCAACCTTTGCACATAACAACCCAAATATTGGGGGCAAACGATAAATCCATACACATTTACCATACAGTGTATCAAGGAATCGGGGGCGAAGTGTTATTTACCTGTGAACAAATGCAATTACACGTATGCCCGCATACTCGTAAAGTGATTCCTGCTGAAAAATCTGTATTACACAGAATTTACGCCTTGCAAAAGGCACATAGCAGCTTGCCATATCCAGAAAATGCAGGGAAAAAGATTGAAATACGCTCTAAATCATAAATAGCACTTGACATAAGCGGCGGGATTACATAATATACAAAAAATATTTGTATACATAAAAGATGTATAATTCATAATTTAAAGAAAGGTATAGTCAAATGGCTCGTCGTTGTGAAGTTTTAGGTAAAGGTGTAATGAGTGGTAATAATGTATCCCACGCGGTAAACCGTACTCGTCGTCGTTTTTTGCCAAACCTACAGAAAACTGCTGTAATGTCAGAAATTCTGGGGGAAAGCATTCGTTTCCGTTTATCAACTCGTGCAATTCGCACAATTGATTTCAAAGGGGGCTTGGATACATTTTTATTGGGAACATCTAACAGAAAGCTTTCTGAAGAAGCAATAAAAGTAAAAAAACGTATTCTACGTAAACAAAAAGCTGCATAAGTTTTTTAAATTTTACACAACAAGGCAATCATAGAAATATGGTTGCCTTTTTGTTTGACAATTATTTTCACCCGTGTATTATTGATACAAATATCATATTAATTTTAAACAGGAGAATAGATTATGACAACATTAATTTCACGTGCTGTTCCTAGCACTGTAAATCCTATCGTAAAAAACATCGCTTTGGCATTTGCTGGCAGCTTGTTTATCGCTTTATTTGCACAAATTTCTGTGCCTATGTTCCCTGTTCCAATGACAATGCAGACATTTGCAATATTGGCAATTGGCTTGGCATATGGTTCTCGTTTGGGCAGTGCAACAGTAGTATTATATTTAATTGAAGGCGCAGCAGGATTACCTGTTTTTGCAAATGCCAGCTTTGGCGTAACCGTATTGGTTGGTGCAACAGGTGGATATTTATTCGGTTTCGTTGCAGCAGCAGCAGTAACAGGTTTCCTAGCAGAAAAAGGCTTTGCAAATTCTTTGGTTAAAACATACATCGCAACCCTTATCGGTACTGCAACAATCTTTGCGTTTGGATTGGTACAATTAGGCGTTTTCGTTGGGTATGAAAACGTATTGAAATTTGGTTTTTATCCTTTCATCGTTGGTGGTTTGGTAAAGGCAGCAATCGCATCAGGATTGTTTAAAGTATTATGGAATAAATATTCAAAATAATACATAAACACACCTTAAAAGCTCTCAATATATTGGGGGCTTTTTTTGTGGGCAAAACTGTTCACATATTGCATATATATACATTTATTACACCCTAGCCCTTGATAAAAAAATATAACGCATTATATAAAGAAAATACAAAGCGCAAAAGCCCAAAGTATAAAAAAACCTGTAAAAAAATAAAAATATAAAAGGAAAATACATAATGACACAAAAACAAAACTGGGAATCTGCATACTCGGAAATATTAAATGACCGCCGTGCTATTAAATTTTTTGATAAAAACGTAAAGGTATCCGCAGAAGTCATTCAAAAAGGCATCGAACACGCCATATTAGCCCCCACATCTTTAAACCTGCAACACTGGGAATTTTATGCAATTACATCCGACGAAGAAAAGCAAAAATATCATAAGTTATGCCTTGACCAACCCTCTGCAACAACTGCTTCGGCTTTGGTAGTCGTCGTGGCTCGCCCTGATTTAGTCCCCAGCCGTTCCAAAAAGATATTGGCAATGGCAAAAGAATCAGCACAAAACCCTGAATCAGAAAGTTTTAAAAAAATAGAAAAACTATACAACACTATGCTTCCTGCTATTCACAAACCCTTTACCGCATCATTATTTAATATGATAACCGCATTTAAAAATGTTTTTTCTGTGGGTATGGTAACAGGCACAATGCGAAACAGATATATAGAATCGCATTCCAGCTGTGCTATGGCGGCGAATAATTTTATGTTATCTATGACGGCACAAGGCTTTGATACGTGTCCAATGATGGGTATTGATTCTAAACGTGTGCGGAAACAGTTGGGCTTGCCAAAATCCGCAGAAATAAATATGGTGATTGGTGTGGGTAAAAAATCCGAAGAACGCAGCGTATACGGCGAACGCACCCGCTTACCTATAAACGAGGTTTTAAAAACGCTTTAATTAAAAGCACTCCAAAGATTCCATTACGAATTTAAAAAACGAATCCCGTTTTTCACATATGGGGGCAGATATTGTTTTGCAATGGTTGTCCCCATATTCTATGTGTGGGGATATACCCACCGCCCAGCCTTTGCCTATGGCTTTTTTAATAACGGCAGGATATATATTTTTGCAATATATAAAATCCGCTATTACTTGTGTGTCACCGTCAACATACAAAATAGGTCCCCCATTGTAATGTGCTTGAATTGTGTGTTCTTTGCACTGGGTATAAACATATACAGCACTATCATTACAATTGGGCAAATACGGTTTTACCAACGGTCCTTTGGCAACCCCATTAAAAAAGCCCAACTCTCTATCTTCTGTAATGCTTTCTGTGGTATTGTGCCATTCTATAGCGTTATGGGCATAATACGCTCCGGCACAAATCCCCATATACACACCGCCATTTTCTACAAAAGCCCGTATTTCCTTATTACCTGCCCCGTGCAATGCATTATGATATGGCACATCTGCCCCACCGGGCATAACAAACATTGTGAAATCCGATAAACCTTTATGGATAATATCATCAGCGGTAACTAATGCACTATCCCATTGCAATGCTGCACATTGGTACTGCAATTGCCCCACACCCACCGCACTGGTACCCTTATCACAATATATCGCAACATACATTTCCTTGCCCCTTACATAAATGTATACGGATCAACATCTATGCTGATACGTGTTGATTTTGATACATTCGGCGTTGTGTGTATCCATTTATGTATAATTGGCTGTATCCGTTCCCCCTTTGGTGCATTCACCAGAAAACGCATACGATGTTTACCCCTTACATACGCCATTTGCGGTTGTACTGGTCCCAATATCACAATGGAATCGCTGCGGGGGGCGGTATATGCCAACGCCCGTGCTGTCAATTCACATCTTTGCCTGTCTGTATCCGATAACACAACAGAAACCAAGCGTGTATACGGAGGCTGTTGTGCGATTTTTCTATACGATAATTCCACGTCAAAGAAACTGTCCCGCTCTCCTTCACTTAACGCCTGTAATACAGGGGCGGACGGGTTGGCAGTCTGTATAAATGCCTGCCCCGCAATATGGGCTCTGCCCGAACGCCCTGCCACTTGGTGCAATAATTGGAACGTTCGCTCGCCTGCACGTAAATCCCCGCCTGCTAAAGCCATATCCCCATCTATCACGCCTACTAATGCCAAATGCTGAAAATCATAACCCTTTGCAATGGTCTGCGTTCCAATGACAATATCTATTTCTCTGTTGTTCATTTGCTTAATAAATTCTTTGGCACTTTTACGGTTTTGCAGCGTTTCCGATGTTGCAATAAAAACCCTAGCATCAGGATATATATTTTGTATTTCTTCGTTTATTCGCTCTACCCCCGGACCCCACCATATCATATTTTCCGTGTCCTCACATTCTGGGCAAGCGTTGGGTTGAGGTTGGCAATGCCCGCAGTGATGACATTGCAATGTATTATTAAATTTATGCTTTATCAACCACGCTTCGCAATTATCACATTGAAAACGATACCCACACGTGCGACATAATGTCAAGGGTGCAAAGCCCCGCCGATTTAAAAATAATATCGTTTGATGGTTTGCATCTAAAGTATTTTTAATGTGTGTATGCAATGTTGGACTGATAAAAATATCCGCTGGCATTTTTTCCTTGGTAATATCTATCAGATTTATTTCAGGGGGTTTTGCCCCACCATAACGTTGGGTTAAAGGCACATGAGTATAGCGTTTTGACAATACATTTTCCCACGTTTCCAAACTGGGCGTTGCCGATGCTAATATAATGGGGCATTCCGATATTTTTGCCCTATATATCGCCATATCCCTTGCATTATACAAGGTCTGTTCTTCTTGTTTATATGACCCGTCGTGTTCTTCGTCCACAATCACCAACCCTAAATTGGCAAAAGGCAAATGCAGGGCTGACCTTGCCCCTACTACTATGCGAATATCCCCATAAAGCACCCCTTGCCATACTGCCGAACGCTTTGCAGGGGATATGTCGCTGTGCCATAATGCGGGGGAAAACCCAAAGCGTTTTTCAAAGCGTTCCAACCATTGTTCCGTTAATGCTATTTCAGGCAATAACACCAATATGGATTTATTATTTTGCAAAACACATTCAATGCTATCAAAATATACTTCTGTTTTTCCGGCACCCGTTACACCGTCCAACAACACAGGGGAAAATTTATCCATACAAGCCCGCAACGTTTTTACTGCGTCTTGTTGTTCTGGGTTTAAATGTACAGTGTCTGCGTTTTGCATTGCGTCTGCCGTATGAAGCCCTGCATATGGACGCACAATAGAATCTGTTTTGCAAATTGCCCCCACATCAACCAAGCCCTTTATAACCGCACTGCTGACACCTGCATATTCCACCAAACGAGGTTTAAGCAATGCGGTTTGCACACACAACGCCCCTTTTTCTTGCAAAGCTGTCAAAACTTTTTGTCTGTCCGCTGTCATTTTAAAGGGTGGCAATGCGGGTGGCGAATTTTCGGTATTTGTAAGTGTACTAGGGGTGGAATTACGCTTATTATTAAAACTTGTATCTAGTTTGGCATTTGTATCATCACTGTTTGGATGTATTGTATTTGTATGGGGCTTATCCGTATTTTGATTGTTTGGCTTTGTTGTGTGCATACCTGTTTTTTCCGTATCAACAACAGAACTGTAATACGCCATTTGTGTTTTGGGGGCAATAATCACATCTGGCACAGGCAATGCCATTTTTAACGCCATACCCAAGGGACATATGGTATACGCACTGATAAAAGATATAAGCTGTATGGTGGGATTTGGCAATTTTGGACATTCAAATATATGCAATATGTTTTTTATCTTGCTAGCATCAACGGTTTTTGAATCGGTTTTGTCCCATACCACACCCAAAACTTCTTTTTTACCAAAGGGAACATATACAAATGTCCCCTTTTCAGGCACATCATATGCGTGGGGCAATCCATAGACATAGGCGGCGCTGGATAACGGCAATGGTAATAATACATATATTGTTTTCATAATACGTACTATATATCAGTCCTGCAAAAAATAAAATGGTTTTACACAGATTTATTATCATTTTTACTAGACCATAAGGACAGCATAATAAAAAGACTATCTTTAACAATTTAGAGCCTATTACTTTAAGCTATATCACATGCAATTTTATAGAGATATTAATTTGAAAAATCTAATAAGAATACATACACCTATTATATACGTATATTTACAATATATACAACACACCATAAACCTTTCATTAAAAATGAAAATAAATATATATCACATTCCTGTAAAACAATACTTGTCAAATAAATAAAAAATATGTTACATATATTATTGTTCGTGATTCTTGAAGAAATCGCGGTATTTATAAAATCGTAAGAGGACATTATGGCTTTAGCAATAGAAACGCATCAAATTGCAAGACGATACGCTACCGCTTTATTAAATGAAGTGTTAGACAATAACAGTCTTGATGCAGTTTGCAAAGATATTGACGTATTGCACAATACTTTAAAAACACACGAAAATCTTTCCCATATTTTAAAATCTCCTGCTCTTGGAACCACAGAATCCCAAGGCATTTTGCAAAAAATTACCGCAGGGTTAAAATCAGGCAAGGAAATAAAAGGTTTATGTGCGATTTTGGCAAAAAATCGCCGTGCTTTTGTGTTGGAAAATGTTATTTCTGTCTTTAATCAACTGGTTCTACAGCATAAAAACATTGTAACCGCACAGGTTACTTCAGCAGTAGAAATGGATGAAAAACAGAAAAAAGCAATTAAGGACACATTAGAAAAAACGGTTGATGGTGGTGTTCATATTGAATACATCATCAATCCGAAAATTTTAGGGGGTTTGATAGTAAAAGTTGGATCAAAAATGATTGACTCTTCTGTTCTAACCAAATTGGAAAAAATAAAACTAAATATGAGAGGGGCGTAACATGGCTCTCAATGCTGCAGAAATTTCTGCTATTTTGAAAGATGAAATTGCAAATTTTGAAAATGTTTCAAATGTTGCAGAAGTAGGAATCGTTCTATCCGTTGGGGATGGCGTTGCACGTGTTTATGGTTTAGACAATGTACAAGCCGGTGAAATGGTAGAATTCCCAAATGGTTTAAAGGGTATGGCCTTGAATCTGGAAACCGATAATGTCGGCGTGGTAATTTTCGGTGATGACCGTGCGATACGTGAAGGCGACACAGTAAAACGTACAGGCGACATTGTTGATGTCCCTGTTGGCAAAGAATTGCTGGGTCGTGTTGTTGATGGATTGGGTAACCCAATTGATGGCAAAGGTCCTATCAATACAAAACAACGTGCATTGGTAGAAGTTAAAGCCCCCGGTATTATTCCACGAAAATCCGTACACGAACCAGTACAAACTGGCATTAAAGCAATTGACAGCTTGGTGCCTGTTGGGCGTGGACAACGGGAATTGATTATTGGTGACAGACAAACGGGCAAATCTACTGTTGCGATTGATACCATATTGAATCAAAAATCAGCAAATGACGGCGATGACGAAAGCAAAAAGCTATATTGTATTTACGTTGCCGTGGGGCAAAAACGCTCAACAGTTGCACAATTGGTACGTGTCCTAGAAGAAAAAGGTGCAATGGAATATACGTGTGTTGTTGCGGCAACCGCATCTGACCCTGCTCCTGTACAATTTTTGGCACCGTACACAGGAACGGCAATTGGGGAATATTTCCGTGATAACGGTATGCACGGTTTAATCGTTTATGATGATTTAACAAAACAAGCTGCATCTTACCGTCAAATGTCCTTATTATTACGTCGTCCACCAGGGCGTGAAGCGTATCCAGGAGATGTATTTTATTTACACTCCCGTTTGTTAGAGCGTTCTTGTAAATTAAATGAAGATAATGGTTCTGGTTCTTTGACTGCATTGCCTATCATTGAAACACAAGACAATGATGTATCTGCATTTATTCCAACAAACGTAATTTCTATTACAGACGGTCAAATATTCTTGGAAACAAACTTGTTCTACAAAGGTATTCGTCCTGCGATTAACGTTGGTTTATCCGTATCCCGTGTTGGATCATCTGCACAGACAAAAGCAATGAAAAAAGTTGCCGGTTCTGTAAAGTTAGAATTAGCACAATACCGTGAAATGGAAGCATTTTCACAATTTGCATCGGATTTAGATCCTGCAACGCAACAATTATTGGCACGTGGTGCAAGATTAGTGGAAGTATTAAAACAACCACAATTTTCTCCTTTGTCAGTTGGCGAGCAAGTTCTTATCATCTTTGCAGGTACAAAAGGGTATTTGGATACATTGGCAGTGGCAGATGTAAACGGCTTTGAAGCTGGTTTATTAGCATATGCTAGATCAAACAAGAGCGAGGTAGTTGAAACCATTAACGCAACGGGTGATTATAATGACGAAATCATCAAACAATTAAAAGCGTTAATCGAATCATACCAAGCGACAGTGGCGTAACCCTAGGAGAAAACAATGGCAAGCTTAAAAGATTTAAAAGCATCTATTGTGTCCGTGCAATCAACAAAGCGGATTACATCTGCAATGAAAATGGTGGCAGCGGCAAAACTTAAGCGTGCAACAGACAGCGTGCAAGCCTCTCGTCCTTATGCGGAAAATATGGGACGGATACTAGACGGTTTGGCACAAGGGTCGCATTCTACGCATCCCTTGATGGTTGGTACGGGAAAAAGCGACATCCATTTATTGGTTGTCGTGTCTTCTGACCGTGGGTTATGTGGTGGTTTTAACGGTAACTTAATTCGTTCTGTTGTAAAACACGCACAAAGTTTAATGACGCAAGGTAAAACAGTTAAGGTTGTCCCCATTGGTCGTAAAGCAACGGTTGGTTTACGGTCGGCGTTGGGACAATTTTATATTGAAACATTCGAAGAATTAAACAAGCCTGCCCCTGCATACGCAAACGCAGAAACCGTATCTGAAATGGTATTAAAATTATCAAACGCACAAGATTTTGATGTGTGTACGTTATTTTATAACCGTTTTATATCAACGTTGGAACAAAAACCAACGGCACAACAAATCATACCTTTGGGCAGTGGCAGCAGCACCGCAACAGCAACAACATCGGGTGCCGTGTACGAACACGAACCGTCCGAAGATGCTATATTGAATGCTTTACTGCCTAAAAATGTAACTGTGCAATTGTACAGTGCAATGATGGAAAGTTTTGCAGGCGAGCAAGCCGCACGTATGACAGCAATGGACAACGCAACAACAAACGCAACCGATTTAATAAAATCATTGTCTAACACGTACAACCGTTCGCGTCAGGCACAAATAACCAAAGAATTAATTGAAATTATTTCTGGTGCAGAAGCACTTTAATAAGGAGCATACTATGTCAAAAAATACAGGTAAAATAGTACAGGTAATGGGGGCGGTCGTAGACGTTAGTTTTTCTGATGATTTACCATCAATCCTGAACGCTGTAACAACACAAAATAACAATAAAACATTAGTGTTAGAAGTAGCACAACACTTGGGTGAAAAAACAGTTCGTTGTATCGCAATGGACAGCACCGAAGGTTTAGTACGTGGTCAAGAAGTAAAAGATACGAAAAGCCCTATCACTGTACCAGTTGGTCCAGAAACATTGGGTCGTATTATGAACGTAACGGGTGAACCTATTGATGAACGTGGTCCCGTTACAACAAAGACTTCTGCTCCGATTCACCGCTCTGCACCTGATTATGTAGACCAATCTACGGAAACAGAAGTATTGGTTACAGGTATTAAAGTAATTGATTTATTAACACCATATCCAAAAGGTGGTAAAATTGGTCTGTTCGGTGGTGCCGGTGTTGGTAAAACAGTAACGATTATGGAATTGATTAACAACATCGCAAAAGGACACGGCGGATATTCTGTATTTGCAGGTGTGGGCGAACGTACACGTGAGGGAAATGATTTATATCACGAAATGATTGAATCAGGCGTAATTAACTTAGACGGTGAATCAAAATGTTCTCTAGTATACGGGCAGATGAATGAACCTCCTGGGGCTCGTGCACGTGTTGCATTAACGGGTTTGACACAAGCAGAATATTTCCGTGACGAAGAAGGGCAAGATGTATTGTTCTTTGTTGATAACATTTTCCGTTTCACACAGGCTGGTGCTGAAGTATCCGCATTATTAGGACGTATCCCATCTGCAGTAGGGTATCAACCTACTCTATCCACAGAAATGGGTGCCATGCAGGAACGTATTACCTCTACAAACAAAGGTTCTATTACATCTGTACAAGCAGTATACGTACCTGCCGATGATTTAACAGACCCTGCACCTGCAAATACTTTTGCCCATTTGGATGCAACAACCGTATTGAACCGTTCTATTGCGGAAAAAGGTATTTATCCTGCAGTAGATCCTTTGGATTCAACATCTCGTATATTAGCAGCGGACGTTGTGGGTGAAGAACATTACAAAACAGCACGCCGTGTACAAGAAATTTTACAACAATACAAAGCATTGCAAGAAATTATCGCAATCTTGGGTATGGACGAATTATCAGAAGAAGATAAAATGACCGTATCAAGAGCCCGTAAAATTGAAAAATTCTTGTCACAACCATTCCACGTGGCGGAAGTGTTTACAGGTTCTCCTGGTAAATTCGTACAATTAAACGATACGATTGATGGCTTTAAAGAAATCATAGACGGCAAACACGACGATGTTCCAGAAAATGCATTCTATATGGTTGGCGGTATCGAAGAAGCATTAGAAAAAGCCAAAGCTATGGCAGAAAAAGCAGCGTAAGGAAAAACAATGGCAAAAATATCGTTTAAATTAGTATCCCCAGAAAAGGATCTATTTTCTGCGGATGCGGATATGGTTATTATCCCAGCAGAAAGTGGCGATATGGGGGTAATGGCTGGTCATTCCCCTGTCATTGGCACGGTGCGACCAGGGTGTGTTGTGGTACGATCGGGTTCTGAAGAAACACGCTTGTTTATTGAGGGTGGATTTTTGGAAGTTACTGATTCAACCGCAACTGTTTTGGCAGAACGGGGTGAATTGGTATCGGATATAACATTATCAGATGCACAGACCCAGTTGCAAAATGCAGCAACAGACCGTGAAATTGCAACAGCAACGGCACGGTTAGAAGCTGTCCAATCGCCTTGTTATAAATAACAAAATCACAATCTAAAGAAGAGAGTTTTTACGTAAGCTCTCTTCTTTTTTATATATAAAACACCGTTAAAAAACATAATCACAAAGAAAGAAAAGCGATGTCAGAAAATTTTATACAATCAAAAGCAGCAGTTGCATGGGCAGCCGGTGAACCTTTATCCATTGAAACTATTGACGTTATGTTACCAAAAGCCGGCGAAGTTTTAATTAAAACTATTGCATCAGGCGTATGTCATACGGATGCATTCACATTGTCTGGCGATGACCCCGAAGGAATATTCCCCTGTGTTTTGGGACACGAAGGCGGCGGCATAGTGGAACAAGTGGGCGAAGGCGTAACAGAATTATCCGTTGGCGACCACGTGATTCCATTGTACACGCCCGAATGTAAAGAATGTAAATTCTGTAAATCTGGAAAAACAAACTTGTGCCAAAAAATTCGTGAAACACAAGGCAAAGGCGTAATGCCCGATGGCACCACTCGTTTTTACAAAGACGGCAAACCTATTTTCCATTATATGGGGTGTTCCACATTTTCCGAATACACTGTATTGCCTGAAATATCATTGGCAAAAATAAACAAAGATGCGCCTTTGGAAGAAGTATGTTTATTAGGTTGCGGCGTTACAACTGGTATGGGAGCGGTCGTAAATACTGCCAAAGTACAAGCGGGCGAAACCGTAGCAGTATTTGGATTGGGCGGTATTGGTTTATCGGCAATTATCGGTGCAAAAATGGAAAAAGCATCTCGCATAATAGCCATAGATATTAATGAATCTAAATTTGAATTGGCAAAAAAATTGGGTGCGACAGAATGTATTAACCCTGCCAATTACGACAAACCTATCCAAGATGTAATCGTAGAATTAACCGATGGCGGCGTAGATTATTCGTTTGAATGTATTGGTAATGTCAATGTTATGCGTTCCGCATTGGAATGTTGTCACAAGGGTTGGGGTGAATCAATCATCATCGGCGTGGCTGGTGCAGGTCAAGAAATATCCACTCGTCCGTTCCAATTGGTAACAGGGCGTGTTTGGAAAGGGTCCGCATTTGGTGGTGTAAAGGGACGCACAGAATTACCAGAATATGTTGAAAGATATTTAAACGGTGAATTTAAACTGGACGACTTTATCACCCATACTATGCCGCTGGAAAAAATCAACGAAGCATTTGATTTGTTGCATAAAGGCGAAAGTATCCGCACAGTTATTAAGTTTTAATATGAGGTTCGTATGTTAAATAAATTAAACAGTACCAGAGTTTTTTCTGGTACGCACGCCCAATATGAACACACATCAACGGTGAATAATTGCACCATGCGATTTGCAATTTATTTGCCCGATTGTGTTGAAAAAGGCGTAAAAGTTCCCGTTTTATATTGGTTATCTGGTTTGACGTGTACCGATGAAAACTTTATGCAAAAAGCAGCCGCTTTTCAATATGCTAACCAAGCGGGTATTGCCATCGTTGCAATGGATACCAGTCCCCGTGGGGACGATGTTGCCAATGATGATGGGTATGATTTGGGGCAAGGCGCAGGATTTTATGTGAATGCCACACAATCTCCGTGGAATACGCATTATAATATGTATGATTACGTTGTTAAAGAATTGCCAAATTTGATAGAATCCGAATTTCCTGTATCCGATATACGCAGTATTTCTGGGCATTCTATGGGTGGGCATGGTGCGTTAATGATAGCGTTAAAAAACAATTCTGATTATAAAAGTGCATCGGCGTTCAGCCCTATCAGCAATCCAACACAATGCCCATGGGGTAAAAAAGCGTTTGGGGCATATTTAGGAACAGACGAATCACAATGGGAACAATATGACAGTGCGATATTGTTAAAAAATGCAGAAACGTGCGTGCCTATGTTAATAGACCAAGGCACAAGCGATACATTTTTAAAAGAACAATTACTGCCCCATACATTAACCGAAAATAATCACGGCGTTACGGTACGAATGCAAGACGGATATGATCACAGTTATTATTTCATATCCACATTTATACAAGACCACATTGCATTTCACGCTAAACATATGCAATAATGTAAAACGCAATACAAAAAAGCCTCCATAAAAAAGCCCCTGCAATCGCAAGGGCTTTTCAAGTGTTGTAGTTTAAGTATCCAAATCACTTCCCTTGCTTTTGTCTATACGATGGTTAAAGTTGTAATTATTTGTCATCACGGTGGTATCGGCTAAAATACCGCTGGTATGGGTTTTGTTAAAATACGTATCTACCGTATCAGAATTACCGCTTAAACCTGCGTAAAAATCCAAGCTGTCTTTGTTTTGGTCGGCAACTGCGTGGGCGTATGCTTGTTTTATAAATGAATTATATTGCATTACTTCTTACGTTTCTTTTGTTTCTTACGTTTTTTGGGTGGCTTATAGTCTTTATAATATGACTCTATTCCCGCCCAAGTGCAATACTTTTATTCACCCTTGAGTTTATTTAATATCATAACATTGTATCGTAGTAGTTATTAACTCAGGTGGTTTTTCACATACGGTATTTAAATCTATTGTTATTTTTTCATCTGGCATTATACTTTCAAACTCACTAATAATAAAACTTAATCTACCATTTTTAAAAATTACCTTGTCTGAACCATCTAGCCCATCCCAAGAAAGACGCCAAGTTAATTCTGATGCTGGTATCTTCCCTAAGCTTTTTGTGCTTACCTTTTTTGAACTTTCTGTATAACCATCCCAAATTATCTTCTTTTGTTTTTTAAAATCAAAAATTATAAAAATTCCTGGAGAATGTACATGGACATCAAAAACTGAATATCCTATAATATACCTTTTTTTATATTTATTAGGTATATCTAATATTTTTAAAGTTAGTGATTTATAAGACTTAAATGTATTAAAATTATAAAACACATTATTTCTAAGATATTTTTTTTCATCTTCAAATACATACGATATTTTTAAAATATCTTTTGTATAACAATCAACTTGATATTCCCTCACATAAATAAAAAAATCGTCATAAACTTCTTGTTTTTTATCAAAAATAAATTTTTTCTTATTTTTTTTTATAATAACAATATCTCTATCATCTTTAATGACGACACCTTTCATACATGTTGTATTTTGATATGATGGTTTTAATTTTAACGGTGGCAATGCAGCATAGGAAATACCTAGTGTTAATAGCATAAACAGTATTACTCTCATTTTTTTACATCCTTTTTATTCTTCAACTTTTTTTTGTTTCTCTTTCTTTTTTATCACCAAATCTTCAACTTCCAAAGATCCTGCGGAAACCTGCATATTATCCGTTTGTTTAAATGTGCCATCTTTGTCATATTCCCCTGCGGCGATAGTTGCACCTATCATTTAATATCATAACATTCTATCATTGAAGTAATAAGTTTAGATGGTTCTTGGCATACTGTTTTTAAGTCTATTGTTATTCTTTTATCAGGCAACCATTTATGTGTTTCTCTTATAGGAAAAGTTAAAATATCGTCTTTAAAGTATATGTTTTCAGCACCTTTTTCACCATCCCATAGAGGACGCCAACGAAAATCTTTGTCTAGTTTTCGCCCAAATTTTGTATTTACAATTTTGTTATTACTATAATAGGCAACATCCCCATACCAAGCAGTTTTTTTCTTACTTTTCAAATTTAAAACTTTCAAATTGCCTGAAGAACCATCCAATATAGTAACAACTGAATATCCTATAATATAATCATTCTTATATTTTGATGGTAAATCTAAGATTTTTAATGCCATCATTGCATATTCTTTCTTACGTTTAAAGTCATAAAATAAGTTATCTTGAAAATATTCCCCTGTTTCACTTTCAAAAATATATGATATTTTTAATATATCTTTTGTATAGCAATCAATTTGATACTTATCAA
>JAYJMH010001233.1:0-56391 GCA_036873815.1 Phacellophora camtschatica
TATTTTGTTACCGAAAGTACCATCATGACGTTATTTCTCAGACCCTTCCCTAGGGGGGGGGGGGGGATCAAAACATCACAGAAATATTTGACAAAAGTCTTTTAAACTGCTCATAACATATAGCATTACATTTCCATATTTGAATGATATTTTAGTTAAGAAGGAAAATAAAACTTTTTATGAGCAAAAATCGATGTAATTTTCAAAATTTAAAAATGTCACGACCAAAACCCGCCTCCGCAAAACGTCACAATGACGCTTTCGGTAACAAAATCGATATGTTTGCGGCCCCTAACTGGAATCAATTCACAACCTTAAACTTAAAATAAGTCAAGCATAAAGAAAAATGATATCATGGTTTCAAGAAAAGTCCAAGAAAACACTCCAATCATGGCCTAAAATTCCACTTCAAATCATTTTTCTTACCTTGTCATCACTACTGAATCTGTGTTTTCCATGATGAACGATTTTTTTTTCGAAGTACTTAATTCGGGTTATACGCGAAATAGAAGTTGCGGAAAGTTAACGTTTACGAAAACGTCAGGTGTGTGGATTTAGCGTTTTGGAACAATGGGTGAAAACAGTAACGTAAGGGTCTTTAGTAAACAGTAACGTAAGGTCCGTTTAGCGTCGAATGAATTTTTCAAGCGTGAACTTTGTATAGAAAGGTCTATAGATGTCTATTTTGTCTTTCTCCTTGATCACTTTGCAACTTTGATCGTCGGAAAGTATCTGAGGAATACCTTCGCATTGTCCCTTGTGCCAGTTATCCCCACGAAGCCTTTCTCTAGTTAATTGACTTTCTAGCAACGAACGGAGAGATTTTTCCGTCAAGCGAGTGATGTTCTCTTCCTTTGTACTCTTGCGGTGTACGATACAGACAATCTTAGCAACACTACTACCCTGATTTCCACTGATTGTCTTTTTAGCCCTTCCTAGTTAAACGCAGCTTAGAGCTTCCGATAAAAGTACATGCTTCAACACAGTATACGCTGCATCGTTCAACATTTCTTTATAAACGAAAATGAAATATTCACAGTAACTGAGTAGTTAAAAATATTTCAGTTATGCCAAAACGATTCAAAATTGATAAAGAAATTTAAATACTTGCTGAAAATAAAGCATTCTTCATCAAATAGGTTCATCACATTTCAGATGCGTGGTTTATTCGGGTTTCTTTGGGTTTTTTTTGTCAAGTTTCATTTCTACAAATTAAAATCTTTACACTTTTAGAAGCGAGGATCTGTATGAAAATGAGGCAATACTATGCTTTATTCTCTGTAGTTGATAAATTTGAACTCAGCACCCTTCATTTCATTTACCAACATCAACTTTAACCGTAATACATTTACATTTTAGCTCAAAGAAATGTTTCGCAAGTCTTATCGAAAACGCTAAACGCCGCTTTGCTCCTCCGACTTTGACTCCTCCGACTTTGACAATACCTCTCGTTCTCGTCTGGTCTATTTGGGGTATACATGAGATTGCCTATAAACAGAGAAAAGCAAGGAAGAATACTAATTTTTCAGTGTTCTGGAACTACGGCAGAAGCGGTAGATAGCCTCATTGTAGTTATAATCAGCTGTGTGTAGGGGTCTGAGCTATCTTAATGGCACAATTTGGGGGTGTGTTTTGGCAGTAAAAGCGGCATAATTTCGCCGTCATAGGTTGGCTATTTACTTTCCATCACTTATCATATTATTGTACCTGTATGTAGAATTTTGCTTAGGGTTGGGCCAAAAAGTATTTCCGTCCAAACTGGCAGAAGTATTACCTTTGTCATTGCGTACATATATGGGGTAAGTATTGTCTTTCAAGCATGAAACACAGATAGGAGGTAAGGTAGTCAATACTAGGTTACAGTCATGCTGGAGCTTTACCCGAAACTAATAACAAGGAGGTAAGGCAATATAAATAGCGACTTGAATATTGAAATTTAAAATTAATGACTGATTTCTTTTAAAGATGCAATCCAAGAAAAAGTGACAAGATAGCAAAATGTGTCTTAGCTGTCTCAGTCGTAAGGTACTTTCAGTTTTACAGGGATATTTTTAAAACAGTGTAGATTCTGAAATTGTAACCAAGCATAAATATTTATCAAATGAAAATAAATTTATCAGGTTGATATTTTTTCTAAACTCTGTATTTATGTACATGTTCATGAATGATTTCTTCAATGAAAATGTGAGAAGAGAAGTTGGGCGGAAGATTTTTGTTTTTTTGATTTTTGATCCGTATTTAAAAAAACGTTTTAGTTCTGCTTGTTTAAAAGCACAAGGAATTTCAGATCAGTTGTACGTGGAGAGGTAAGAAGTTTTTTCCACCAAGTCTGAAGCTTGATTTGCATAAAAATATGTAAAAACCTCCGCCTTGGTTATGTCGTCAAAAGATATCTGGCCTCTTTTGTTTAGGTAAATTTTGGTTATCTTTTCTAGAAGCTAGACCGAGAGATTTTAGAGTCTTAAATAATTCTTTTGTTCTCCTTATCTCTTCATTTAAATTTGCACTGAAAATGTTTGTTTCTTCTCTCTTATTAAATTCTGGATTTCATGGGTGTTTTCTTTAATTTTTGATAGTATAGTGAGTTCTTGACTTTTGAAATTCTTAAAGAGATTTGTCTTTAACTCTGAGGTCTTTGCCCAAAATATTTCCCACACAGTGTTGTGATTAAGTTTAGTTTATAGCAAGCATGGCCTAGTGGTTAAGGCGCCGGACTCATAACCTCAAGTTTTAAAATTTCTCTTGGGGCTAGTATTTTAGGTAACAATTTATTTTGATTTTTAAAGTGAATATGACATGAACATGTTTATTTGCTAGATTAATCAAATCAACCTTGCTTGTTACGATGGTGTAGTTATTTTTTCATGTCATATGTACTTTAAAGCACATTAAGCAGGGCCGAAATTTTCCTGAAATTGTTTTTAAAAAACCAAAAAATAGAAAACGAAAAAATAAATAACACACCACGATTCCTAAGCTTATGGTCCAAATGATAGATAATTACCTGGATCAAGAATGTTCGGAAACAAAACGAGGGCCGCTTTGGATTGTGAGATACCAAGTTCGGTTGATGAAGTCAAAAATTCCAATACATTCGCAAATATACTTGTTGCATGTTTCTCATATGTTCCTGCAGTTATAATTAAAAACAGACATTAAATTGATTAATTTCTTAAAGAATTATCTAGAATACAACAACGTAAGCATGTTTTGGATCGGATAAAATATGGTTTTGCGAACAATGGTAAATTGATAATGTCATTTTACGGCGTAAACTAACAAAATAATATAACTGCCGAGTGGCCCAAAAAATTGTCCCATGTTTGAAAGCTGCCGTGGAGGAGCTTTAGTTTTGATCAGCTTTGTTTTATTTGATGTCAATGTACGAAGCTTCAACGTAATGTTTGATACTTTGCTTGCCCAAATCTACAAAGTATTCCCTGAGCTTTACTGTACTGAGAGAAAGCCAAAGTTAATGGATTTCCTCAAATCCATGGTATTTTCAGCAGATTTCAGTAGCAGGAATCATTTATTTTTGTTTCATTGAGCATGACTTACTGATTATGGATGGAGCAGTTTTGGCAAACAAGGTATCAAACCATAAATTGAAGCCTCTTGTATGCAAATCGAGAAAAAACGGAATTATCGAAACTAAGGCGCCTCCACAACATTCATGTAAACGTGGGGACATTTTTTTGAACGTGTAGAATTATGCTTGGAGAATAGGGATTATTAGAAAAAGGAATTGTAGTGAGATTTGTAAGATTGTGACATTGTTACCTGATTGTAATAGATGTTGAGATCGTATTGAAGATTGTGAATGTAAAAGAGTAGCTATATGAGATTGGATGAGTTTATGATACTTGGGTACACCACAAATTATTCTTTCGATTATTCTGACTGGTTAAATAATATATCCGAGAATCAGCGATTGGCAGAACTTTAAGAACTTCAAGCAACACACGTGTACTACGGTGGACTCTTGGATCACTGTGGGCTATCAACATGTATATGGCAAATATTATTCGCGCTTAAAATTCACATTTCAAAAACACTTTTTAAGAACCAAATGTAAAATGGATATTTGTCATATATCTGGGGATATGTCTACAGGTACCCGGTACTATTAGATACTTAGACTTGCTCCAAGTCTATTTCGTTTCGTTAATCAGTAAAAACAGAAGATTTGTCAATGCGGAGGAAAACATACCCTGCGGAACAGAGACCTGCGGAGGAAAATATTTCGAAATATAATAACCCTGGGAACGAGGTTGGCAAAAACAAATTCAGTATAAAGCTAAGGTCAAAGCTAATAGCAAAATGTTCATACCTGCAGATACAAACTGCACTAAGGCCTCAATTCTGGCTGTTAGATTCACAGACTTCCAAAATAATTCCAATGACTCCTTATCAAAGTTTCCATTACAAATCATTGTATGAACATATCGGATAATTCTTGATGGGACGTCTGATTTCGTCCAAATGATTTTTAACCACTATAAAGTAAGATCAGAAAGTCACTGGGAAGACTAGAATGTCTGGAAAATCATGCGATGGAACATAACATTGTCTCCGGAGGTATATTTCGAAGAACAAATACAACTGGTACAGATTTTCAAATTTTCGCATCATTATGTTTTGCATCCTCATTAAATTTATGCAGCAGAATACATAAACATCAAGAACTCTCGGACAATCAAATTTTCATAAAAATGTTTTGCCTAAAACTTTGATATCCCTAAAGTGTTTGAACCTCTCCAAAAAACTTCCAAAGCCACTCGGTAATAGTTTTTATTGTTTGTCCGAAATTTCTTATTCTCCCGAATCGACACCATTTCGGAAATAGAACCTGGTCTCGAGGCTATTCCTGTGTTTCCACTGGGAATGTCAATTTTGCCTCTTTCTCTCCCAAAGGACCCAAAAGTTTAAACTCTTTTTGTACTTATGGGAATATCATCAATGTTGAAGAGGAATCTAGTCCTGTAAAGCAATAGAAGAACGGCCTTTGTTTCCGAAAAGATCTATCTCATGTTGATTGCAGAAAAAAACAGCAGATACCAGAGAATAGCAGCATATACCAAGGGCATTTTATTTCCTTCCCCTCTACCAAAGTTGGACAGAAAAAAAATAGTTTAACAATAACAATTGCAGATTTTTAAAACAAAACATTCAAATCTCTAACATGATGACACGACTCGCAATCTTCAAAAATTGAATTACCAGGATGCTTTGTCTTACATGATCAAAGTTTTTCCTAATGTTTTGCGGCTTTCTACAAGTTTGTAAAGGACACAGGACTATCTAATAGCTAAATACCTTTTCGATTATGTCTTTGCAGTCCTTGAAGATTTCCGTTGAAATATCCCAAAGAAAACTTGAGGGCTGTTCCTTCTCAGTTGTCTGAAAAAAGAATTAAACCTTTGAAGTAGGTGTTGCCAGGTAAGAAATTCATGGGGAGGGGGAGATTCATTTAGTACGGACGCACAAAAGGGGATAAAGTAGCCAAATGCGTTCACCTACAGTTAATTTTAGCCCGTATAATTGTTCTTTTGCCTACAAAAGGGAAAGGGGGAGGTAACAATTTAATAATATGTTGTGTAGGTACTGAACGCATGGCCTCTAAGTGAAACGGTGTAAAACATTGGGTTTTGTGCCGTGCCGGATCGTTTTTAATTTTAAGAGTCCTTAGAAATCAGCCACCTGGCTGAATGGTGACCCTCTTAATAATTACAACAAGTATAAAGAATACGTGGGTCTGTGCACCAGTGAATGGGCTTTAATGTTGCTTAACGAAAGTAAAATAATATTGATGAAAAAACTTTCCTCTCACAGAAGATTTACCTTAAAGAATGAATCTTTTTCTTTCTGGGTTTCCAAGAAAGCCTGAGATAAAAATGGGCACCTTCCTTTAAGATTTGCTGTTTCCGTACAGAATAATATATATTATTTAGTTAAATTGTAGGATGACAGCGATAACCTAGGTCAGTGCTAGATCATGGCGTAGACAAGGACGAACATCAGTCACACAAATCAAATTGCAGAAGCTACAATACTGCAACAGATCTCACGGCAATGAAAAATTTGTCCTCCGTTCATGGTCTTTAGGAAAAGTAAATTTTATATTTTGTTCCCATCTCGGTTTTTCTCATTCTATTTGTCTTCCATTCCGTGTATTGAGTTCGGTCACAGGGCAGCAAAAGGAAAAACACGGGATGCAGGACAAGTAGAATGAAAAAACTAAGGGGGAACAAAATAGAAACTTTACTTTTCCTAAAGTCCGTGCTCCGTTAAAATGATTTTTAAGACTTATTTTGATTAAAAAAACAGCACATGGGTAAATAATTCTTTTAATCATAAAAAATTAAAAAGCAACAAAGAATTGTTAATACCATAAGGGGGCTGCGTCTTCAAATTAAGGACTCCGGGCAGGAGCATCCGAAGCATGTTTAGATTAGAGAGGTACTTTCGAGAAAACTGTGCCCAAATTTCCAAATTTTCAAAGAAATGTTTCTCAATTTAATTTAATGCAGACTTGATTGAAATACATACCTCCATTAAATTAAGGAGCTCCAAGACGAGTTCCTGTTGATCAGAAACATTGTCCTGAATCTGTTTTACAAAGTCTGCTATCCTATCAAAAATAGATATAAAAATCTTTTCATCATCTTGGTTATCCCAACAAAAGAACACGACAAAAAGTACATTTTATCTATTTATTTATATACCCAAGGGGCAGTACCATCTAACTCTGATAGGGGGCTTATCCGAGGAAATCACGGGCTGACCCAATAATATAATGGAACGAAAACCCAATCTCAAAAATATAACAGTATGGCGCATGCTCTGATGCAATTTTGCTGCCTGTAACATCTTTTTATGAACATTTCTATGCTATATTTTTTAATAAAAAATTTTCACACCCAAAAATATATTATAGAATCGAAATCACAATTCCAGAAATATAGGACACGCCCTCCTGCGCAAGTCAGGTGGCACTGCCATCTGGGTTTACAAACGGTCATTGTTTATTTATTCCTGTTTTAGTTGTAGTCAAGATTTCTAGGACTTGGAATTTGTTGTCACGCCTGGAATTTTACGCGCTGCAATAATCTGTCAGACCTAAAGCTCTGGCTTATCTGTGAGAGAAAATGTGAGCTTCGGTGATTGATATTTTGCTACTCAAGAAAGACATAATGGTGAGTTATTTTAAAGCTACGTCTATGCTCTTGTTGTGAAATCGGTATGGTTATCTTCACATAAATTTGTATCCTTTTGGGGACACCCAAAAGAAGTATAAAAATTACATGCCTACTACCCTTAAACTAAACTTCATTACTTTTACTCACCTTAACTCGTCCCATGCCTTCGATAAATTATCAAATCCTTGCAATTGTGAAATATGCTGCACCTATCAATAAAAATAATTAATATATCTATTTTCCCAAAAGGTACTACTATTCATAGCTAGTCAGCAGTTTAGTAGCAAATAGTAGCATAGCTGTCTGTTCTGTATTTATCCACTATTTGAAAATTGATGATTTAAAATTTAAAAATTTATGTTAGGAGTAAAATCATACAGGGGTAAAATAATAAAATTAATAACATTAACAAAAGAAAAGAAAAAGTCGCTATGGAGGAGCGTATTAAAATGTCGTTGAACTAATTCTTCGTCTTCGGTTATTACATTAACCGGAGTGACGTCATATCCATCATCCCAAGGTACTCAATTTTTGCAGATTTTTTTGCCAGTAATTTTAGCAAAATGAAACAAAACAGAGAAGTTTAAGTAATTATTTCATAAAACCTGCAATGCATACCTGCAGTGAGATGGTGTCTGTTTCATCGCCATAGCCAAGCTTAGCGAGTTGCTCTCTTCCTAACTTGTGCATGTCGCTTAAATCGTTCGCAACGACTTGCATTTTCTCTCTGAAGAAGGACTAAAACAACTTCAGAAAGATTTTATAGGGTGATCAGATACTTTATCATAAAAGTAGTTATTTTTTATGAATAATTGTACATCTTTGCTGCATTCAAGTCTTAGTACCACTTTTTCAAATTCCAGGACTGCCTGTGCGGCAATTGAGTCAAATTCTATCTTAAAATATTTTGAGTTGATGTCCTCGTGTACCACTTTTGACCATTAGACTCGGGTAAATTTCTACCAAATATTTTGAATTTCATAAATTTTAATTTCTGGATAACTTTCATGTCTGAATAAATTAGATCATTTACCTGATGTCTGGAGATTGACTTTGGCAGCAGCCAGCCTTTAGGTTTTCTATCTCTTTCCAAATGATACATTTGAAAGAAGATCCAAGCCTTGAAGATGAACAGTTAATATGCTTCACTTGGGGGCTCATTATAGTTTGACAGTTGAGCTATTTAGCCCTTATTTATCCCATGGAATGCAGTTTATGGCCTTGGTAACGGTTACGAAACCTTTCTTCAGCTTTGGCGAATTTGGAAAGGATTTTCGTGATGCTATAAAATTATAATTTGTCGTGTGGCAATGGTGAATTTATATATGTGTACAAAAATGATTTCGTATTCAAAACTACAGTAGCCTCGAACTAATAAACTAACCATTCCGGGCCTGGCTCTTTATTATTGAATTTTCTGTACTTGTTGTTGATGTATGGAACTAAAACTAGTTAAAGTAAAATTTCAAGTTTCGTGGTCACAAATAGAACTGAATAAAAATGCGCCAAAAGCCAATCATGTGCCAAATAATTGATAAATAAATAGTGGATTTATATATTTCGTGCACGCACCTGGATTTGTCTTTTATTGTCAAAAACATGCCAATGATTATTTTGAAACATTTCTGTAAAATAAGCAGAGCATGGTTTCTGGAAAGCTTATCTCTTTAAACCTTGCAGAGTTGATTATATGTATATATATCTTTTGCAATAATAATTTAATTTTGTTTATAATGCAATATCGAGAAATAACTACTATTTAAGTTAAGACACACTATTTAGTTATTTAAAGTTATTAACTACAATTTGTTTATTTTGTCCAAAATGGCCTAAATGCTTTTCGGGGCATTGTAGACCGGCTACACACTAGTTGCTTTGTGGCTATTGAATTGAATTGTTGAACGCCAACAAGCGACATACAAGAAAACGTTGGACACCTTTTGTCGCACCAATCATATCGAAGAAGCTAAAATGGAGTGATTTGATTGGTTAACTAAACATTTTCTTGGAACAAGGCTGAGAAAATGGAATTGTTTGCTGACTTGTCATTTTTTCAACTTTTGTGGCCAACTTTTTTCTTGTATAATTACCAGTCAGTCACTCGTTGAAGCTCAGCAATTCAGTACCATAGACATATATATAACGTGGCAGGTTTGGCGTGGCAACCATACATATGACGTGGCAGGTTTGGGGTACTGGCAAAAATTAAGCTCCGAACAATTATTGAGAGTGTTAACCATTGACATAGTATTTCTTTTTTTTTTTTATTAAATTGCGCTTTGTTTTTATAAATTAAAAAAATTAAAATTACCTGCCACATATAAACAGAACAATTTTTGGAGTTCACCATAGAAAATAGCGTTTCCATCAAAATCACAAAAAATCTTGGTGCCCTGTGGCAATCTGGAGTGATATTTTGCAAACCAATAGTGATGTTTCCAAGCTAAAATTCAATATAAAAAAAGAGAGTGGTATCCATAGTAACTAGTACTCTGGTATACGTGACTAGTACTCCAGTATAAGTGACTAGTACTCTGGTATATTCCTTCTTTTCCGTTTATTGTGGTATGCTTTTCTGGGCCAGAGGGATTGCCAGTTTTCTCCAGCTTTAACGGCAAATGACATAGCTTTTTTACCAGGGGAAATGTTGAAACAGCCAGAGGACAAAATTTCGAGGCTTTTTCCACCGGGGGATTCGCCAAGGGGCAAGAAAATCGGGGGTGTTACTGATAATATGCATTCAGATGAAAAAATATTTAGAATAACAAAAAGATGATAAATAGTTATACCTTTTGAGTAACACTTGAATTTTCAGTCAAACTTTGACATCCCATAAACAAAATTTCAGTTGGATTAAGTTTGAACCAATCTCTAAAGTGTGCAAATGGGAAAAACGTTATCGAAATATTTTTAATGACAGACTTTAATCATCATTCTGATAGTTTTAAGCAGTTAAAACCCTTGTAGATCTTTAGTACATGTGTTTAAAATATCTTCGAAATACGCTTGACTTTGGTTAACAGGTAAGGACATCTAAAAAAGTTAACATGTATATATATATATGTTTTATTAACAATATCAACAACATCTATAAATAAAGTTGCAAATTATTTTTATGAAGTGTTATTAAGGCCAAAACTAAAATTTATATGTTAAAAGACATTTTGACATCCAAACATCCAAACTGATATTCAAACATGCAATTTGAAAAGACAATAAAAGGCAATTTAACATCTAAAATTGAAATTTTTTGTAATTTTCATATTTTTCTTTTATCAGGACAAACATTGAACACATAATTTTATAATTGTTCAAATTTTGTCTTTTTAAAATATTGCTTAAATTAGACCTGTCATCTTGTGTTTTTCCATTTTGATGCCTTGCCTCCTCCAAAGAGGATACAAAATCTTTCCATTGCAAAGGAACATCAACATGCTGTAAGTAAAATGTTGTGGACAGTGAGCGTAGTGATAATTTCATAACAATAACATCTGCAATATATATATATATATGTATATATATGTAGTTTTAAAAATACGATCACAATTGATATAATATGTAATAGATCAACCCAACAAAGATTTGGCAATGTTGCACGTGCTGTAACCAGGGGAAGGGGCTCCCTATATCAAAAAGAAAAACACATAAAGTACACACGTTTTGTTTTTATAAGAGTATATAGTCTTTAAGAATATCAAGGTTCGAAATCGTTGAAATTTAAGAATAATTTAAGAATAATGCCAGGCTCAAACTTGATCAAGACTTAGATTTTTATTTTAATACCACATTTATTGTTCTGTTCTGTTCTTGTTTTTATGACGAAGCAACACATCAACAAAGATTTGAATTTTCTCCCTTCATCTTCAGCTTAGACCAATTTACACCTTGTGTCGGTTAAGAATAATTAAGACTAATCTTAGGCTCAAATCAAAAGAGAAAATTTCTAAGAATATTGAAGCTCGGCAAATATTTGGGTATTCTTATAAAAAAAGTGTGTAAGTCAAAACACTTTTTTAGTTTCAATTCATCGTCGTCACGTCGATTGTCTCCTCGGTCGTGTGATGCCTGATGACATCAAATGGAACAATTTAATTTGTTAACAATATAGTCAACTTGATGTCTAAATTATGTTACAAATTTGCCATAAACTTTTGCCAAAAATCTATAATCTTTACCCTTTTTGTAACTTCCTGGTTTGGAGATACATCGTCCGCCATTTTTCGTTGTTTTGGTTTTTTGCGAATACGAGGTTGTTTACCATATGTTATCGAGAAAGAGGCTAAATAAAAATGATAAAAATATTTTTTTTGAAGAAGCAGTGAGAAAAGCATGGATGACCTTCCATTCCAAAACGACGATGCTCTCTCAGAGTTTACAGATAAAAAAGAGGAATTTAAAGAATGTCAAAAGAAACAGAAATTGTACACGCCATTAAATCTGGAGAGTTTAGTAAGAATTTTTGTGTCTGTCAAAAAGGGATCACTTTTTTGTTCAGCGCGGGGGGTCTTACTATTATGGCATTTTATTTAAGCAGCAGCATGCTTGATGCTAGTAGGAAGGCTCAGCTCTGATGAAGGGCTGAGAATTTCCCTTAGAATGAAACCAAAACACTATTCTATACGATATTAAAATTTTCACCCGATCAAGAGGGAGGGAAGTTCAAATTCACCTGATCGATTGGGAGAAAACCAATATTGTCATTCATTTAGTTTAGACTTGAAATGCAAAAAAATATTATGTTTTGCTCTGCACACAATGAAAATACAGTATTACATTCAGTTTTATTGAAATAGGAGTTTTTGTTTTATTTATAAAATCTGGAGTATTTATCAGCTTTTTTTTGGTGGGGTCATTGATTTTCTATCTATCATTGACATTATATGACTAAATTTTTGATTTTATATATACACCAAATTTGATGAAATTTACAAAAACCTGACAATACTGACTTGCATTTTAAAATGAAACTTAGCGATAATAAGTTAATTGTTGAGTGATGTTTCAGTGCCATCCTAACATCATTTTCAAGCTAATCTGATTGTTAGGCAGATTTTGATTGATGGTATAAATGGAAAGACTGAAATTATAGTGATACACCAATTGCACCAAAATGCACTAAAAACGTGAACTTAAAAGGAGGGCAAAAGTTGTAAATGATTTGGTGCTTAAATCTTTGTGGCAAAGTAAGTAAACAATTTTATTGCAATTGAATCCAACTGTTTGTTTATTGTTTTTATTAAAACTGACTAGGTATCTATAAATCCGTACTCACACATGACTTAATTTTACAGATCGGTTGCATTTCTTGTTTTTTTTTAACAGTGGTTCCTGAATGTGTGTCCAGATGATGATGATCAACGCCTGACTTGCACTAAATTTAAGGCACATCTTGCATTTCATAAAAAAGAATATCATAAGGCATTAGATTCGTACAAGGAATGCTATGGTTTATTACCTTCAAATGCCAATTTACTTTTGAGAGAAATTTTGGAATCACAGGTCAGATGCTTTTTAAAGCTTGGCAGGAATCGAGAAGCTGAGGACGTTATATTTGCTTTGGTATGTATGCCTAAAAATTCAGAACAATTGAACATTAAGCAATTGGCTTGTTTTTTATGGTACAGGTGACCAGTCAATTGTTAAAATATAAATGATGAAAAGCTTTATGCTGATGAGAAATTAAAAAGCTGACCACAAATTGTACTGTATGTTGATTGTTAGTTTTTCAGAAATATTTTCAGAAAGAATATTTTTAAGATTTATTGATTGTTAGATCAATGTATATTTGTAAATAACATGCAAATATTATCAAATATTGATATCATTGACTGGGAATAGATTTCATGAAGTTTTGAGCTGACCCAAAAATATGTGTTAAATATGTTCATTCTGGTTTTGTCATTTTTTTCTAGCTTGATCAAAAAGGAAATCCTCAGGATTCAACTCTTCATGCACTTTTAGCAGATTTGTTTATTCAAAAAGGAAACTTTGAAGGTGAGATTAATCGTCAAACTTTTTTTAAGGAACTTTGATTTTTATTGAAGTGAACTTCAGCATGTTTATTACTTGAGTTAGATGCCACTGCTACCTCTCTTTCATTTCTGAGCATGAGCACTTTTAGGAAATGCATATTTGCCACTTGCATGATACTTGTTTTTCAAAGAATTTTGTAGGTAAAATAAGTATTTGTTCTTGCAAAAATTGACTTGGGAAAGAAAGAGACACATAAATGTTTCATTTTTACTGAAAGGGTGTCCCAAAGATGCCACATGTTTGCAAAATTGCTGGAGGAACATGTTTTAACATTTTTGTTTCTACATGAGAGTTTTATAGAAAAGACTGCAACTTCAACTTAAAGTTTGCTCGGCAAATTTTACTCCATAATCACTGAGTAACGCCTAATGAAAGTAGAAATTTAGTTTTTCTGTAAAACCAGAGGTTTTGATAATGGCCATAAATCACATTACCATAATTACAGACAAATTTCTGACTTGATTTTATAAACATTTTGAAATGAAACTTTAAATGTTGAGCAACATTTTGAAAGCGATAAAAGTTAATTGTTGAGCAACATTTTGATGTCATCCTAATATCATTTTATAACAAAAATGGGTAAACAATGAATGCTTGACAAATTAATGATGTTAGGATGACATCAAAACGTCGCCCAACAATTAACTCATTATTGCTGAGTTTCATTTTAAAACTCTATAGGGAAATATTCTTCTTTGTAATTTTATAAACTTCCAGCTGGATTTGTGCAACATGTTAGAAGTTTGCCAAGTTGAAGGATACATTTTGTATGCTTAATTATTTGGTTGTTACAGTGGGAAATGTCAAAGAGATAAAATCACTGGATAAAGATTTCCCATGAGAGCTTTCAGTGTTGATTTTGCAATGGTTAGCAACAGGGACCCCGGGAAATTCCAACCCCTTTCTCTGCGATTCTATTCCCCTAGCTTTCGTTATCTCGAACAAATTTTAATTTCCTTAGAGCAGGTGTCAATATTATTTGATATTTGGTAGGAAATTGCAAGGGGAAAAAATTTAGATTTTTGTCTTTTTCAAAGAAATTCAACAATGCAGTGCATTGAAATTTCAAGTACTTTAAAAGAACCGGCTAGTAGTGGGTTGTTGTTGTTTGTTGAAAAGTCTTAAATATCAAACATAATTCTCAAGGGTATTACTGCCTTACACCGGCAAAGGGCATTGGGTGGGTATATGTTATGTTTTGAGTTAGGGGAAGAAATTCAATAATGACATGGGTAAACAATTTAAAACCTGAGAATAATCGCCGTTTAGAGTTTGAGTTGGCGGAGTTTAACTTTATGTTGATTTTAATGGCTTTTATATTATGATACCCTTTATAGGTGCTCTGAAGTGTTTAGAAAAGTGTGTCGAATTGAACCAAGATTACCCTGATCATTGGCTTGAAATTGCAAAAGTTTACTCAAGCTTATCTTGCTCAGAAAATGATTTTAAAAATCATTGTGCATTACCCACAGATGCAGATACACAAATTTCTTCAGAAACAGGATTGATGCAGCAAGGCGAAGCAAGACAGTATATTTGGCATTTTGTTGAATCGTTTTTGGAAGCATTGGAAAACTATTTACCAAATGAAGACACTGTCCCGAGCGACAAGGCCAATTTATTGAAAATTGAAACTGGAGAGATGCTTGATGTGACTTTTAAAGAACTTAGCTTGAACGGCAGTTCAATTGCAGGCCAATTTACAAAGTTTTTTCATTCCCAACATAGTTTTAAATGCAGCTGCTTACGAAAAGTAGATTTGTTTCTTAAATTCACGAAATTTATGGACCACGATGAAATTCGAAGTGAGCTTGGGAGTTCTTGTGAACATTTTGTTGCAAAGAGCAGAGAAAATTGCGAAAAAGAAGAATCATCGTTATCAAATCAAGCTTCCGCATGCGACATGCTTCATTTTTCCTGTTGGCAGTTTATCATGAAAATGACTCAACGCTACGCTCTTGTGAAATCTTGGTAAGTCGCTTCGTTGATTTTGCTTTAACACTTGTACCCCGGGATTATTCATTTAATTGTTTGTTTATAAGGTAGTCATTGCTTTTTTAAGGTAGTTATTGCTTTGTGTGATTTTTGATTGATGTTCTTATAGGGTGCATTCGATGCTCGAATGCCTATTAAACTGCTAACCATTCGCAAATCGAATGCAATGAATCATGGGAATAATTTCTTTGCTGCCATCTTTTGAGGAATCGTCTCTTGATGTTCTAAAATGTGATTTTCAGATGTTGTTAACTGTTGTATCCCTGGTATTTACATTTTTATAAAAATTATTCTTTGAGCTTATTTTTTCTTGAAAGCATGGCTACGGTCTATTTGCTTTTATTACCAAGCAAATAGAGGGCTAATTATTTGCTCTATTTTGATTTTCTCTTTTTGAAGTTATTACAGCCAGGGACATTTTGTAAAACGAGAAAATCAGGTCATGCTCCTCGTCGCGCCATTTGTTTTTTCACTCGAGTCTTTGTTCCTTCACTCTGACCATTGTCAGACAACTGAATTTTCCTTAATGACTGTATCCCCGTAAAAACAGTTCTAATGTACATGAAAGTAGTTTTGACGAGCACAGAATTTTTATTCTAGAGACTGATATTAATGTCCATTTTGCAAGGATTATGTGAATGAGGGACAGTCCCCAAAATAAATGTGCCCAATCTCTAAAATATTTGCATCCTTAAGAAATATTGGACACTGCGGAGGAGTGTGAGAATCAGGTCTGAATATAACAATGCGATTAATAACCTTAAAACTACATTTTAAACTTTTCAACTCAGCCAAGCATAGATCACAATGAACGAAATCATAAGTTTTGTACAGTAGATCCCCGCTTTTAAGAAACTGCAAATTAAGAAACTGAGGTTCGAAATATTTAGGAGAACGATAGAAGAACAATAGAATGAGGCTAGGCTAAAGCCAAATATCCAGTTTCTTAAATAGGGGGACCTATTGTATTTCAAATTTTATCAAATTTTCTTATAGATTTTTCTCACATTATTTGTCACTTGTTTTGCTCTCTATTTTTTAGAAGAGATGTCAAACTTAATCTTTTTAATCCGAAACTTCAAGTTCATGTGCGTAACATTCATCTTTTGTTTCAAAATAATTTTCCACGATGCTTAAATTGTGATTCACTATTCACTATTCACTTCTTAGGACACTTCGAAGAAAGACCGTGCTGTACAGTAAAGGATTCGGGAATTCATGCGAGGAAGCAAAATTTTTGAGTGTAAGTGCTGCTTTTATAGTTAATCTTTTTATCTGAAATGCCCTTTTAAGATGAAATTCGTTATTGTGTCAATTTATTAAAGAGAATCAACGGATATGAAAGTGGCTGCAGGAAGGGGTCTGTTTAGTCTATAAATAACTATTCAATCAGATGGATGGATCAAGCCCTAGGGCAAGAATGAGTAAATTTAGCATTAAAAATAAAAAAGGCCCCTTATAGGCTAAATCCTTATTAGGGAAAATTATCAAAGTAGGTGCAGATGATTTTCTACCATATTAAATGAATCATTTTGTTGTCTTTTCTCTTTATAAATTCTAATTATCTGTCTGTTGTTTTGCATTTTTAAAATTCACTTTTTGCAATTAAAATTGTAAATTATCTTCAAAAATTATTTTGTTTTGGCGCCCGAATTCCCACGTATAGAATCAGAGTCCAGTAAAGCGATCAACATTCCTTAAAGGACCTCAAAGTACAAAGCTTCATCTTTAGAATGGTTTAGTGGTTAAGGCGCCAGACACATGATCACAAGGTCGTGAGTTCGAATCCCACCAAGGTCATACTTGCTGCGAAAGTGTGAGGAGAGCTGCTAACTCTCTGTAATTCCAGGCAAAGGCAAAAGGAATCACGAAGTGTAGTCACAACGAGAGGTAGGACGCAAAGCGCAGAAACCCATACCTTGCAAGAATAGCAAATGTATGTGCCTGAAACTGAACGGTTATGTATAACCCGTGTCCCCTGCTGGAAAAAAGTCATCTCGAGACTTTCGCGGGCAAGGCACGTTAAATACGATACCTCACCCTCAGAAACATTCCTCACTAAACAATGGAAAATGGGCGTGGTTTGGGCGTGGTACATCGCTTTCTTTTGTTTTCTGCAGGGATAAATAGGCTGAGCAAATCAAGCACTGCTATGTTAGGAACATTGGCTGCATTTCACGTCGCTCGCGCCATCGCGATCAATGTGCGTTTCCCATCCTTACTATTTATCCCTGGTTTTCTGGCAAGTGGCCATGGAACCGTTCGAATACAGTTCCTGACTCTGTTTAGAATAATTGTTTTCTTTCAAACTGAAGGTTGATGAACTTGCGTTAAAATGCTTGGGATCTCGAAAGAATGTTGAAAATCTAGCAAAGGTAATATCTTCTTGTTTTTAATGATGATAAAAATTGAGAAACTTGCGAATTTAAAATGTGTGTGTTTATTGACCAGTACCTGACTGCGTTGTTTTTAAGCTTATCGAGAGGGTCGTACGATTCTAAAAGGCCTATTTTATGATTGACTACTTAGGGGTATGGGGCGAAGTAAACTATGCGTGGGTACGGGTTTGTGACAAAGTAAATAACTACGTAGGGGTACGGGGTAAGGGTAAAGTACGTAGTGGGTGACAAAGTTAAGTAATTAACTACGCATAATTTCAGTTAGGGATAAAATAGCCCATGTAACAATTTTTGTAGGGGTATGGGACGAAATAAAGTAACTATTTACGCAGGGTTATGAGGTAAGGAAAACTACGTCAATAACTTTGTAGGGATCTGTGAGAAAGAAAAGTAAATAACTACTTTTGGTATGGGATAAAATATACTATGAAAATAACTATGAAGGGGTATATGGGCTAAAGTAGGGTTACGGGAAAATATAAACCACTTAAATACCACGTGTTAGCAAAGTTCACAATGTTAGGTGCACCCAATTATAAAAGGCAAATATATATTCCAGGATGCACAACATTATTGAGATGGAGACTGGACCATCAGTCCATGTTTAACAGTTTGTTTCAAAAGAGCCGAAAACGGGCTAAAACAGACCGAAAGCAGTAATAAATGTCAAAGTGGACCGATACCAAGGGGAAACTTGAGCAAAATTCTACCCAGTTGGGTGGCACGTCATGTTTTCGTCGGAATGAAGTACACTCTTTTTTATAAAAACACTTTATAAGAACATCGAGGCTCGAATTGTCAAAAAAGTACATTAAGAGCACACACAGCCTCAGATCCAACGTTCCTAAAAAATTCAGTACCGCATTTAGTATAATAAATTTGTTTTCATTGATTGTTACTTACTATACAAATTACTTAAACTATTCAATCACGAATGATACTAAACATGAATGCCCTCTAAAAGCTGTTGAAGCATAGCAAAAAAAAAATTATCACGTCGTCAATTGGGATAAAATTACAGAGGTCCGTGCAAAAATAAGAACATTTCAGCTTCAAGTTCTTAGAAATTTAAGAACACTGAGCCTCGGCAAAAATTATCTGGTTCTTATAAAAAAAGTGTACCCCCTTTCCTTGCTCGCACAAACTTTCTGTTCGTTGTAAAGTACATGGCTTTATGTTAACAGAAAGAAGCCAATTTTTCCAAAATGAACATGATTCATTTCAATTCAACTTTATTCATAGAATGCAAAAAACTACAATATTAAAAAATGTTGCAAACTATTCGACCCCAGGAAAGCAAAGCTTATCTTGCTTGGGCCGATAACAAAAATCTGTAAAAAATAAAGTAAATATATAACAGTAACAATAAGGAATTTTATCAGATTCCACTTGTTCTATTTTTATACTTCTGCGAGTTATGTGAGAAAATCCAAAAATAGGCTAAAGGATGCTGTGGAGGAGCTGGTCTCCTGAATACCTTTACTTGGAAACTTCCTCTTTGTTGTGCTGTGCAGATTTACTAGTTTGGAATAATACCTTCTCTGTCGTTTTGTTTTGTTTCACGAAATGTTTCCCGGAAATTCAAGAAAATTTTTGCAAAAACAGATTAAAGTGATCATGTTTTACTTTTAAATATCACTGAAATGGAAGGCCTTTCACTGCAAGTTTGGGAATTGGTATGTTTCATTGTAATCTTCGTTGTTGGCCTAACTGGAAATCTCCTGGTTTGCTGTATCGTGCTAAAAAGCGGACCAGAAATCAAAGAAGCCCCATTCAACAAGCACCTTTTATCATTAGCCATTTCTGATTTGCTAATTGCCGTTGTTGGTCTTCCTTTTTACTTGGTTTTAACTTCGACGATTCCACACCCAGCTGGAGCGGCAGGAGTCGTCTTTTGCAAAATAACTCACTTTTTGCCGTTTTGGTTTTCGTGGACGTCTATTTACCAGTTGGTTGTCATCAGTTCAGAGAGGTACAAGGTTGTCAGCAATCCCATTTTAACTCGTGCTAAAGGCTTATCAAAGATGACATATTTGTACATTGCAAGTGCATGGGTAATGGGCGCTGTCATTCAATCACCAGAACTTGTTGGTATCACTTACTCGAAAGAAGCAACCGTTGGTAACTGCATTTACCCGTGGTCTCAGAAAACAAAACGAATTATCTACTCTTTCGTATTTATTTTGCAGTACGTAATTCCCGTGTCTGTTTTTGTTTTCAATTTCATTCGCATCAGAAAATGTCTCTTCACGTTAGACGAGTGCTTGAAGACTTGCTTGGGTGTGCGAAGGCAGGAAGACAGGATCATGAAAAGAAAAAGAAGGACTGTTAGAATTGTCTTTCTTGCGTCACTGGCGTATTTCGTGTGCTGGACTCCAAACAGTGTCATGTACTATCTCTTCATGTTCAAATTCACAGAGAGCGTTGAGTGGAATACAACACTGTTTCAACTGGGACTCGTCTTGGGATTTTTAAATTCGTGTATCAATCCTTTTTTGTACGCATTTCAGAGCAAAGATTTTAGAGAACACTGCAAGAATATATTTAAGAAATATTTCAAAACAGGACACTCTGATCAGCTTTCCAGCGATTTTACAAGGTCAACAAGTACAGCACATTTTTCTAGCACATCTGATCTTAGAAGATTGGTCTCATTGCGTCCTAATAATAAGTCGTAAAATGAAAAATTATGTTGTATGTAGGAAGAGGGGTTGGCAGATATTTTAAAAATAGAAATATTTTATACTCCAAAATGAGGCCGTCCATAAAGACCATAAAGTACGTACACACTGGGCGATGGTTAAGCCAAATGCGTAAGCTTAATCTAAAATTGCCTATAAAAAGTACGTACACACTGGGCGATGGTTGTAGCCCCCGATGATTTCAAGAACAATGGTGATTTAAAACCACTTAACTAATTAATTAAACCTTTGCTCTATATTGTTCTGAGAACAATAAGCCCCCCCAATCTGGAACAGCTTCCGACGGCACTGAATGTAATTAGATTTGAAAACCATAAATTGCTTTCTTGAATGCGCATAACTGCCGGCAAGATCTTGCTACCTGGTTTACATCTGGCATGCACCGACTACACCTAAAAGTATCAAAAATTTATATTTTGAAAATCAGCTACCCAAAATTTTAAGGACAAATAGCGAATACATGCCGAAAGATATTGGATGGAAGGCCCCGTATATAAAAATTTCCTGTGACCCCCTTGGGACACTAATTTGGCTAATTTTTCTCCTCCCTCTCCCTTGTACGCAAAAGAACTTCGGAGATTCGCAGAGATTCTCAAAACCTTCCGTTCTTAACATTTTTGTGTTGGATTGGAAAAATATGTTTTCGTCTCTGCGAAGTCTAATATTTTCAGAATTTTGTAAGTTTAGAATTAGCTATCAAACACATCCTCAAACATCTCTCTTTCGTAAAATCCATTTCTCGTCTTCACGGAAAAAACCCAAATAAAAAATTACACTTTCAGCAATTTCTTTGTTTTAGTACTCAATGTCTTACTTCCCAAAGGTATGAACCCTATTAAAAATACAGTTTGAACTTATTTTCTTTGATGATCAATACCGTGTCCCCAAAGGTATAAACCCTATTCAAAAAATACAATTTTGGCAGTTTTTCCTTCTTCCCAAGGTGAAAAACCCGATTCAAAAAGTAACGTTTTAGCAGTTTTTATTTCAGTAATCAATTTCCTTATTCCCAAAGCAAAAAACCTGATTCAAAAAATAATCACCGTATAATAGTTTTTGTAAGAACCTGCTTACAAATACAATTACAAATTTATTTGTTTCAGTTTTGTTTTTGTTCTGACTCAATGAAAACGCAGCCAAGGAAATCACAATAAAAGAAACCATAAAGTTTTGCTCTCTTTCGTGTTTATTTCAGTTTTATTTCGTGCATATACAGGTGCAAAATCTATTCTTTCCTGTCTGAAATCGCATTCCATCGCTCCCGAATCAATTGCTTTTCAAATTTTTCCTCGCCCTTCTCCCATCATAAAATCTCTGCAGCGATTTTTCCGTGTCTGTCTTTGTGTTTTAAGAGGAATTAACAAAAACAGAACTGGACTAATATTCTGGACAGGTCTGGACTTGTAATGTTTGGACTTGCTTTTATTGACAATTTGTTGTTTCAAGCCTGAAGAGTTTCCTAATAAAAGTTCTTTCGAAAAAGGTTCCAACTTGAAACAAGACATCATCCAGCAACGAGGTTTTGTTTAATTTGGACAACGGAGCGGAGGCCGAAAAATTTTATTTGTTGTTTTAATTTGGAAACTAAACACACCTCCTGGGACCCTCGCGTTTTATTTTTGGTTGCCAAGCGGCATGGGAAGAGTTGACAAGCATGCTATTTGTGATGCGTAGGAAGCTTTTGTTTCTGGAAACTTCCTTCTTCAAAATTTGAATTTAATTTGTTTGTGATCGACACTTGAGAACTAAGAGGGCAGCACGCATGCTGAACAGTGATGCTGAAGGCTTGAAGGATCGTTGTTTTTAAAAGAAAAACTGCAATTTCGACAATCATGAAAGGAAAATGGTGGCCATATCTTAATTGGCTGGTGGTAATAAAATTATCGTCAAGAGCCGGGCACTGAAATTAAGAGCTAATTAAATGAAACCAATCAACAAAAGAAAAGACAGCAGGTAAGTTCTAGAAACCATGACATTTAGATTCATACCACAAAACACGGGAAGTACATCGAGATTTTGAGTAGATTACAAAATGTCATGGTTAAAGCGTCGCAAATTTTTCTTACTTGAAAACTGATAAATATTTTATGTGTTGACTGCTCATTGACCATTTGTCAGCTTTCATTGCTGCGAGATCTGACACCGAACCGAGTTGCAGTTGCAGTGGCATCTCATTATCACACAACAGATGCATGTCGTCGGCTTTCACAGTACAGTAGGCCTAAATAAAAGCTCAGCCAAACCAGAATTGAATAATTTTGCTTTCATTTCAGTCCTTGTCTCTTGATAAATCTATTGAAAGATCTTTCCCTTTGAAATAAATTGGACCTTTCATTTCAAGATACGTGACTTCAAAACGTGTTTGTTTGTAAAATGGAAGACTTTTCCAGAATATAAAAATTTAATCACATGGCACGTGGCACCTTGAGACCTGGCCTTTTGCCCTTTTGTGTGAGGCGAAAATGATGTTTGTTTACGACATAACAAAATGAAACATTTTTTAATAAACTGCAATGTGAGACGAAAAGAAAAAATTTTTTTGAAGAAAATCTTGCTTTGTCAGTTTACTGCAATGAAATGTTTACTTAATGCATTCCTAGGGTCCGTTTAACCACCAGAAAAATTTTAAATCTTATATTTTTGGGTAAAATATCAAGAAATAGCCCAAAAATGTTAACAGAAAGATGTTATAGGCATTTTTTTTTTATCAAGTCCATGCAGAATTTTATTCATTCTAAATGTTTTTTCTTGAATAAATTAGTTTTACGTTTAGCAGACTTCAGGTCTGCAAACTGCAAATTTCGTTGCAAACGGAACATTTTCCAAAAATACTTTTCTGCGCGTGCTTTTGCGGAGGAGACTATCCCCAAACTACCTGAGCACTCTAAAGCAGTGCCAAGGAGAAGGGGGTCAGGAGGGGTGATTGACCTGCGGCCCTTGACCTGCGGCCCAGAGAGCCACGAGGGCATCTGAATAACTTTAAAAATGTTTGTATAAAAATCTTGCTAAAATCCCAAATGTTGTTTGCTAAAATCTACCCAATAATCAGAGAGTTATAGTTATACTCAATGAAACCAAAATAAATCATTGCTGCTGCTGTAATCTGCTGAAAATACTGCCTTATGGCTTTGAGAAAACCCTTTAATGGGTAATGGGCTTAAAGAAACGCGAGAGTTATTGTTTCTAGAGCAGTTTATTCTTCCTTGTGCTGGTAAAGGGTTTTCCGTTAAACGTAATTGCGCTCTAAGATACATGAAAACGTCAGCCAAGAACAGTTCGTGAAACGTGAATAGGCCAAATGTTTTCCCGTGAACAACACTTTTTAAACGCGAACCGTGCAATTAAACACTTTTCTTCCCGTTGCTCGTGATCCTGACCCATTTACCACCCCATTAAATATAACTAATATTTTCAGAAATATGTACTTGACAAACCAGCAGTTTTAATATGGCAATAATGACCTTTCCTTACGACCATAATATTCATTAGATTTCCTTTCTAATGGCTATGTTAGCTACGACCTCTGGCGTTTTGTGTTTGCATAAAAGGCTGGAACCTGTTATAAAATCTACACAGAACTTCAAGCTATTGACTTTTGATTTTGATTTTAATTTGATAACCATTTCACATTAAAGTTTGAATGAACAGAAAACAGGACAGGAAAATTTGGGAAACTCAATGAGGTCTTTCTTTCTTCCTTTTTGACCAAAACTAAAGGTTGGAAATTTGTAAAGATTTGCAAGATTTTGCCGACTAATGGAAAATATGTTGCCGACTAATAGAAAATATTTTGCCGACTAATCAAGTTTCCAGGGAGACCGCTCACTGCCTCTTTCCTAACGAAACTTTTTTTCATAAGAAACCTTACCAGTGAAAGTTTCTTAATTCTGGACCATTTTTGACCAATTTTTACTAGTAAAAGACGACAATTCCGACAATTCCGACAATCGACGAAAACTTGTTAATTACTCGGCAATTTCCGACTCTCATTTAAACGCTATTTTGAGCAAAAGGAGTGGCTTTTACGTAAAACTGAACCCACACTTGTAATCTACGTCCAAATCTACGCAATATATCAAAAAACAGTTTTGACATTTTTTCTATGCATTCTTTTTTTAAACAAAAGCTGGGTTTAAATTTTCATGGGTTTCACCAGTGAGTTTCTTATAAAAGTTTCTTATGAAAAAAAGTGTATTTGCCTTCGTGTCTTTTATTCTTGTTTGCGGAAAAACGTCGTTGCTTTGTTAAAACCCATTTTACGTGTACATTTGTAATGTTGCAGGTAAAGCTGAGTTGCAGGTTATGCTGCTACGTTAGATTTATAAAAGAGCCAATCATTTGCGGAATTCCAATTACACACCAGTATGGCTTTATGCAAATTCTTTCTCGATGAAATCATAGATGAAATTCTTGACTTCAAATTCAGATTCCTCTTACAAAACGTAGTCAATGTGTGAATTTTCAAATGCCTATCATTAGCTGCTGAATTTGTACAAGAATTTAAAGTTTGAGAATTTATAAGGGATTTGACCGTGAAAGAACGCTTGGGGTGAAATTTTTCACCCGGAGACAATTTTACGGTCAAATCCCTCACAGTATTTCAAGGTTTAAATTTGTAGTTAGGAGAAAATCCCAAGTCAAAAAATTAATATCTTGAACTTTTGAAAAATTTCCAAAATGACAGACTTTCGTTAAAATGGTGTATTGTAAATCTTGGAAACTTGGAAGACTTTCGTTAAAATGGTGTATTGTAAATCTTAGAAACTATTTTCGGTGAACATTACGTGACCTTCCGTCACATTGTCACTCTTTCTTGATGTGATTCATATTTTGACTCGAGAAATTCCGCAATCCTATTTGCATCATAATTCATTCCATAAGCTTCATTCTCTTCTTGGACTTATCTGAGGTTAGTTTTTGTTCTTGTGGGTAAATAGAAAACTGTGTTGAATCAATTCATCAATCTGCAGTACAATTGAATGCAAACAAAGAGATTACGTTGAATTGTTTCTACTTTAAATAACCAAAACGAATAAATCAGTTTAGTCGGAAGCATGGCAAGGCTTTGATGCCTCGTTGTGATGGGAAATTACTGAAAATCGACGCACAATTAAGAGATGTTATGAGGCTTAGAGTTTTGTGATTAGAGCTGAGAATTATCAGGTTTTTAATAAACTGAGACTGCAGAACATGAAGAGCGAGCATTATATAACTTGCTACAGATTGATAAAAATATAATATTTCAGGATTATTTTAATAAGAACATATAGATCGACAGCACTACTGGTCTACAAATTTTTTCCGATTGGCATTACTTACATTTTTTGGCAATATATCCAAGGGAAATCGGTAAGTTATTTTGTAAGTCATTTTGTAAGAGATATTTTGTAATACACGTTGTTTTATAAGAAATCTGGCTAAGGCTCCACAAGTGAAAGTTTCTTGATTTTTGACCATTTCTGACCAATTTGAGCAGTAAAAATTGCATAGGGAATCAAACTTCTTAAAAGCTACATGATTTGTATAAATTCAAAATTCTCAAACTCATGCACCGAGTGCATCATTTTAATGAATAACAAACGAAAATAAACATCGATGTAATACACATAAAAAATACAATTATATCATATGCTACGAAACTATAGGAGCAGATCTCTGGAGTGAACTTCCTACTTTATAAAAAATATCAAAAATGAAAAATCCTTTGCAATCAAACTTAAACAAAATATGTTTGAAAAATATTAACCTAAGATATTAATTCTTTATTAACCTAAGGGGTCAGTCATTTTTACTCACTCTGGGTACCGGTGCGGGCTAGAACTGGCCGGGGTATGAGAACTTTAATTTACACGGCCTAAGCTAATTAAGTTATCCTTTTTTATTTACTTTCTTTAAAGTTGGTTTAATTATAATAATGGTTACAATTTACAAGAAATTTAACTAATTTTTTACCAACTACTACATAACAGTAAAACATAATAAGATAGGAAAATCGAAAAATAATTACGAAAATATGCTAAGTTATAGTAAGGATTCACAAAGGGAATGTATTATAGGTATCCAACGTTTCGAACGTAATGTTTGCACAAATTGCATGTGCAGTTGAATGGTTGAATATTTTTTATTTGATTCTTGAAAATGCTTAATGTTTGTGAGTTTCTTACATTTCCTGGTATCGAGTTCCAAATTTCTCTACATCTGTATGATATAGTGTTAAATCCATACATTTTCGATTTTGGTTTTCTGGCTTTATTCTGGCCTTAGCTGATCTTAGGCCGTGCATGGTACAAACATTTTTAACATATTCACAATTGAAATGGTTTTGTATTATGCGAATAGATTTAAAATTCCTTTTTTTCATTGTCAATTCTTGTTTTGTTTTACACTCTAAACATCTGTTATTAAGACCTACCGCAGTTACCGCAGTTAATAACATTTAACCTATACTTTTGTTTGTTGAAAATGCAAACTTTAGATGTCGCACGTTATGCAACGTGCAAATGTCCAAACCAAAGACAAGCGTGTTTGAATATGAGATAAACCGTCGATGGTAGCAGAGATGATTAAGGAAATGCACCATCTTCAGATACATGACAAATATTATTCATTCTTAAAATACTTGCTTCAAAATAACTTTTTTCGGAAATGAAATGTACAACTGTTATTTGTCATATATCTAGATGTTGTGAACATTGAACGAGATGGACTGTAGAATGGTTGAGCAAGCAGGCAGATTGTATTTTTAAAGCAAAATATTCTGAATGGAGGGGTACACCTTCATAATTGGGGACAAACCTATGGATTTTGGGGCTGAACTTTCTTTTAACATCATGTGGATTAAAATTGAATGAACATTTTTTTCAAAAAATGGGCCTTATTCTCTCATATAGATGTGTTTGATTTATCTCCAATTTGGTCTTGACTTCCCCATCCAAACCTAAATGCCAATGAAATGCATCTCAATAAACTTCGTATGCATCGCAATGAACTTTGTATTCATCGAAATGAACTTTGTATGCAGCGCAATAAAATTTGTATGCAGCGCAATAAACTTTGTATGCATTGTAATGAAATTTGTATACATCACAATAAAGGTGTGTATACTCCTAAATATACTTTGCATGGCATGTACTTAAAATGACGTACGTACGTACGTTCGTACGTCTGGAAAAAATTGCTCTATGTTACACCCGGTTCTAGAATTTTCCTGTAAAAACGATACCCGGAAAAATGAACCCGTATAAAAAGACGATTAAAAGAAATGACTTTAGTTGATCCAAATATTTATGAACGGAAAGTGTTATTCTTGGATTAAAAAAAAATAATTTAGTAATTGTTATTTTGCAGCTAACGGTTTGATTCGCCGAGATGTCTCTCATTATCAAAATTATTGAGGTGACAGAAGTTAAAAACAAGGCTGAACGATTCATCAATATTAATTTTAGAGGTAGGTATTGAAACTTATTGTATTTAATTATCTTAATATATCATCGTTATTATCTTGCTATTTGTTACTTTAGATTTTAGATATATATCGTATATTATGTAATTTAAGTTTGTTTTCATAATTAATGTTTACAATTATTATTATTTTTATCGGCCCAAGCTAGTTAGGCATCAGCTTTTCTTGGGTCGCATAGAATACATGTATGATGTGATATTAGCTTTAGACGTATTCTATGAAGAAATAAATTGAAAAAAAAGAGTCATGTAATTTAAGACAGTATTTGAAAGCACTATTGCATGACTTACACTTGTATAGGTACACAAATCTGAATATTTTAGGAAATAGAATGATCCTTGAAGCAACAATATCTTTCATTAAATAATCTATAATTCTATACTAAATTAAAGCAATGACCCCTTCAATAGGATATTTTCTGATTTAAAATTGTTTGTGCCATTCCCAGTGGGAACTAGATTTCCGTCTTTTTCTGCTGTGAATGGAATCAGTAATATTTAGTTGTGTTTAGTTTTGATTGAATAAGAAAGAAAATTAATTTGGCAGCAAAATCGTTTTTATCATCAGTCGTTATTTTAACTCACAAATTATATGCGAGTTTACATTCTTTATTATTTGGGACCTTTAGACTGTCAGATTTTATTGCAATGCAGGAATTGAAATTTGATTTTTTTACGGTAGTAAGGAGATATAAGATTATAATTTGATGTAAATGGCATATATTTCATTTTGAATATTGTCCTATTTTTTACGTACAGCACTGGCTACTGTTGTTAGCGGAATGTCTTTAAGCTTTCTTGATCCAACTCTTCAAGGACATTTGCAAAAGCCGGTGAGTGCGAATTTAAATGTTCGTAATCTTTAAACTTTAGCTCGTTTTTTTGTGATGAACACATTATATTAACTTAAAATTTTTTAAACACTTTCAGATTTTAAGTATAAACATCCATCAGCAGTGGTGAGTTTAAACGTTTGAAAAATATCAACATTTGACTTTATTGCCATATACATGAAGAAACACGTGAGCAACTCGTTTCTGAGATTGAAGTAAACAAGAAACGAGTGAGCAACTTTTAAGAAGCTGCACTTGAAGCAAGCTCTTAAATTATGCGTTAAAACGCAGCAGCGTGCTTGATTATATTTCTAAAAATCTTACAAGGAAAATGCGTCAGAAGTCGTACTCCCCCATGCAGATACTCCTCAGCAGACGTAAATTTGTGTACGCATTGCTCATGGCTTAACAATATTTTATCTTCTTTTTCTTAGCTTGACCTTAATACAAAACAAGTTGGTTTAATTTTTCTGATAGCACCTGCGATTTATGCATTTACCGCTCCATTTTGTGGAATGATTGCTGATCGATACGTTAGTAAAGTTTTGCTATATTGCCAAGTGTTCCAAGAAAATTTGTTTATATTTAATGAATTATCACTATTCTAATTAACCTTTTCACCCCTGGAAGGGCCAATATGGCCAATTACTAAACAATATAAAACGTCACAGTTTCAGGAGGTAAACGCGGACATAACTTTATACTAATTTAAGATGTTTCGAACTAAGTTAACTTTTTTAATTATGCTTGTTTGCATGTGCTACCCCTTGCAAAATTAGAAAATAAGATAGGACTTGCCTGTTAGATTGAAATAAATACGGGCGTGAAGAGATTAAAGTTTTATTTTTTTTACCCGCAGGGGGGGGGGTTGTTTGAGGACCAGGTTGTGCGTGGGTGTGACTAGACAACATTTCTATCAAGACTCGGAATATGAATGCGATTATTTTACTAAATCTCCAATAAAAAATCAAACTAAAGGGTCATTACTTTATGCAGATTGACGTACTTCTGTTAGTTTTTGCTCACATGAAAATTATTTTTAAAATTAACAGCTTTTGCTCACACTTTCCGGTGGAACGTTTTAGGGGCAAGACTCTTATCTAAAAATGTATCAACTTTTGTCAGGAATTTTGGGAGACTAATCACTCAAAATTGGGGCCCATTTTTGTACGACTAGAGCATTGTCGCCCTAAATGGAACGTTGTTTGTATTTTCGATAATTTTTTTGAATTTGTGACAGTTATTATTGCGTTATTATTTTAATAACAAAATTAATTTTGGATATTATCTTTACATTAGTTGTGTCAATTTAATATAATACACATGTTTTTAATAATGCAGGACAAAAGAATGTTAATGGCACTTGGATTCTTAGTGTGTGCACTATGTTATATTTTGTTGGGACCTGCACCATTCTTGCCGTCAAAGGCATTTCAAAAGTAAGCGATACAAACATCAAATTACGTGAAGATGCATTTCCGAATTTTCTTGAAAATGCATTCCCTTATCGAATTTTAAAAGTTTCCAAGACAAAGGCTGGAAATAGTGTACAGAGAAAATAAAAAACGATCCCTGCAAACCATCACAGTGACTAGGCCTAATTCTTGAAACATAAAGTACATTGCCAATAAAGTTGAGAGAAATAAATTCTTGATTTCTTTTGCTAAAATCTGAATGCAAATGTTGTCCCAGGGGGCAATACCGTTGGGTAGGGGGCATGTCCAAGTTTTGATGCTATTTTCTTGCCTATGGCATCTTTTTATTAAAATTCTTTGCTATTTCTTAATGCTTTACCCAAACATACGGGATTTCAAATTTTTAGAACCAAAGTTAAATTTTTTAATGACAAATTTATCAGACCCATTTCAACTTGAGAGTTTTAATTGAAATTTAATTTAGCAAAGCCCAATAGACTAACTATGTTTATTCTTTTTTCTTAGAACAGTCTGGTTAAACTGTGTTGCTCTTGTCTTTTTGGGGTTTGGAGTCGGTCCAGCTTTAGTTCCTGCTCTTTCTGATATGAACAACTCAGTCCAGTAAGTTATTTTATGAAATACCTTTTTCAACAATTTCTATGACGTTTACTCAAATCATTCACTTTTGTAATTTTATTCATTCTGCATTAGTCAATAAATACAATTTTCTATTACATTGATACAATCAACATTGATTGAGATAAATATACATTCGTCTTCACTATGAGAAAAATATATAGTACGAAAATATTTCTTCATCCTGCTGAAAATGTCGCCAAAAATGTCAATAGGCCCAGAATTTGAAGAATGGTCTCCAATATGGCGAGAAGATATCAGGGTTTTGCAGCAAAGGCCTCATAGTTTAGTCTTATTCAAAGAATAACACTTTAATGATAAAAATTTGGTTGAATGAATGCTATGCAAAGAAATTTAAATAATTAAGTGCGAACGGTTTATTTGAAATAAGATATGTTTTCCTTTTTTGTAAAAAGTTGGTTGAATACATTTCAAACTTAAGTCTACTTTAATTTTTACATTTTAACATTTGACATGTTTGTTAGATTCGTGGACTTGAAATGTACTAGTTTTCTCAATCTTTTATTGTTTTGGAAGTAAAGATGTTCCACCTTAAGTTCTTAATTGACAGTTTGTAACGGAAAGATTGCCAAGTAGCTTGCCAAGTGCATTTGCGACCGATATAATTGCATGCTTGTTGTACTGATTATTTCAACCCATAAAATAATCTAAGAATAATTTGCAACTGAGTTGTTGATTTACAAACATATACCGGGTGTCTCAAAAATCAGCTTTGATAAAGACTAGCGATTTTCACTCAAATTTATTTGAAACACTTTTTAGAATAGTCCTTAGTAATCATTTTAAGGTTTTACTAGTCATTGTTAATATTTGTGCATCGAGAGTCGAGATATTAATTCTGACAAGTCCAAATTTGCCTCCAACTCCAAACCATAGGTTTAGATTTTGGTCTCTGCTAAACTGCGTTTTTTGGATCTCCTAAATCATAGCCTTTTACGAAATGAATTTAATGGTGCTTGGAAACACACTCAAGAATAAACTCCAAAAACTGAAAACTTATTGCTTATTTATGGATGCAGCCACTATGAAGTGCTTTCTCCATTTTCAGCAGTGTTATCAAAAATCTACCAAAAAGAATCATCAATTTTAGTTTTCAAAAAATTTAGTCATGGACGACTGAATTTCAAGATTCTTTTTGGAATCATTGTTCATCAAGTGTTTTCAAAAGCAACTGTAAAATTGAACTTCAAAACGACCAATATCAACAAACCAGATTTTTATTTTTAAGTTAACTATTGAAGATTTAAAAATAAAACTTTTCGAGGGATTTGGGCGACACAGTGGTTTTATATTTTAAACTTTTTGTTTCGTTTTGTTAAGCAAAGCAAAATTTCTAGTCTGGTTTAGAAAGTTTTGCTCGGTTGAGTGCACTCATAAGTTTGAAAGGTATTCCTTTTGATCACAGATAAAATGGTAATGTGTGAGACCTAAATATTTTATTTTTCAAAATCTGCTTTTGCTTTTGAACGTAATAAAATAAAACTACCAAGACCCAAAGACCCAAATAAAATTACGATAAACATAAACATGAAGGTTAGATTTCTTTGCTTGCTTTTATTTGATTCCATTGGGTGTAGTAAAAGGTGCGAAATGTATTGTTTAAGTTATCAAGTTATCAAGTTATTAAGTTATGTTATGATTTGAGCTTTGTTTGATTATAGCTTTGTTTGATTATAGGTTGCTTGTTTCATTTTTTTTTTGTAAATTTTAAGTAACAAGTAACATATTTAAACAAAATATAAGAAATTTTATACTGTATAAATTATTAATTTTTTTCTTTCAGGCGATATGGCATGCCAAACAATTTATCAACGCATGGTGCTCTTTCGTCAATTTTTAATACAATGTTTAATATTGGGTGAGTGAGTGAGTTATCGTATTTAACGTGCGTAGCCCGCGAAAGTCTCAAGATGACTTGCTTCCAGCAGGGGATACGGGTCATAAAGTTTCAGTTTCAGGCACATACACTTGATATTCCTGCAAGGTATGGATTTCTGCGCTTGGCGCAAGGGGACCCACCAGGGCGACCCCGGTCCTTCCTCTCGATCTGACTACACCTCGTGATTTCTTTTGCCTTTGCCTGGAATTACATACAGTTAGCAGCTTTCCTCGCACTTTGGCAGCAAGTATGAACTTGGTAGGATTCGAACCCACGACCTTGCGATCATGAGTCAGGGCCTTAACCACTAGGCCATGCTTGCTTGTGTGAGTTATGTGTAAACTTACTTTTCTTAAGATACTTAGCCTGTTCCTTTGGCAATCAAAACAGTCATGACTACATTGTTACAATTTTCTGCTTTGTTTCTTCAGAAAGCGATTCGATGCAGTTGGATAAGTTTTAATGAATTCCTGATTGTTCTTATTGCCAATGGAACGGGCTGACTATGTTTTGTGCTTTTGTAACTTAGGGAAAATGTGACGACTTATATTGTTGGTCTTGCTGTAATTTTTATTATAATTTGTTGTGTTTTCTATTGTCATATTTGCAATGATAATGAAAAGTAACGAAGCTGATTTTCCAGTGGTCAATAATATTCTTAATTATCGTAGTTATGGATATCACAATTTTTTTCCCATGAACAAGAGATATATAGCTGTTTCAAACATGCGATTTGCAATTTGAAAGAATAAATTTCACACTTTGTGCGCACTCAATCAAATCAAAATAAACAAGGACAGCAAAACTTTATGATTCTGTTTGTTATGACATGCTTGGCTACGTTGAAGGTGTTCTTTACTGTGATGAATTGTATTGTGTATACTGTGATCTATTCTTTTCTGTGATAAATGGTATTGTCATGTTTGAAAACACAATATTTTGTTGAGCAAAACTCCTTTCTGCTATCCCCAAAGATAGTTCAAAAGGAAATGTCCCTGATAACTTCCAATCTTTTCTGGATTTTTTTGGCTTTAACAAAATAATTGAATCTTGCGTGCGTGAATAAAATTCGCTCTGGGGATTTGCAAAATACAAGGTGACACTAAAACATTCCGTAATTTGAATATTGATTATCTAGTTCGAGCAACGAGATAATTTTTTTAAACGACGATAGACTGCACAGCTTCAGATTCACTGTAGAAATAGATTTCACACCTTGCAACAAATTTGAGGTAAGTAGTCTACCAGGGAAATTTCTTCGCTGATAAAGCCTTCATTTAATTTAATTCAAGTTGAAGATATCAAAATGTGATGTTTTCTTTTCATTTATTTTTAGTGCAATTGCCGGGCCAACGTTGGGTGGCATTCTTGTGCAGCATCTTGATTTTTCTTGGGCCTCTGCGGTAAGATCTATATATTATTTTGGCATTTTAATTTATTTGATATATTTATTTAACCATAACTTTGATCAAGAAAGTTTCCTGTCAGACCTCTGTTAGGTGGACTGGAACCAAATAGTCGAGTCTAGTAGAGATGTGAATGAAGCAGTGAAAAATTGTCTACTCTTTCACCATTAATAATCGAAAAGCATGCTCCCATGCAAACGATGAAAGTCTCAGAAAAGTTGACCCCGTGGTAAACCACTGAGTTCAAAAAACTTGCCAGAACAAGAGATAAACTTAAGATTGCAGCTGTGAAAAGTAAGTCTACCATTATTATGGAATCCTGTCAGCAAGTTCGTAACGGAGTTATAATCTAAACAAGAAACTGAAGAAATAGTATTTTTCCAAGAAAACTGCTTACAATAAGGGAAATTTAAAAAACACTTGGAAAACAATCAACTTTTTGCTGAACAAATGATCAAAGACCACAAATATAGCCAGTCTCAAGGTAGATGGTCAGGATGTCGTAGATAATGCTAAAATAGCTCAGTCTATGAATAAGTTCTTTTGTAGTGTAGGTGAAAAACTTAGTGACGACATTCCACAGCAGCCTAACCCCCTGTTATCTAATGAATATCTGGTAAATTGACTTCGTACGCAATTCAGGTTTGAGGCCATTTTCTCAAATATCCCTGGCCATTTTCTCAAAGTCACATTTCCGGTCATCTCTAGTTCTCTATGTAGGAGTTATAATCTTTCCATCGAGGCTGGGGTGTTTCCGGACAGTTGGAAGGAAGCATGTGTAGCTCCTATCTTTAAAAGCGGCAAGGCTGATGATAGTTCGAATTATAGGCCAATATCGGTCTTACCTGTTGTCTCCAGGTTGTTTGAAAACTCATATATGATCAACTTTACAAGTACCTCGATTCTAACAAAAATCTGTACTCAGATCAGTACGGCTTTCGACATTTACATTGTTTCCTGTTTACTCAAATGTACCAATAATTGGTACCTCAATATAGACCGGGGTAAATATACTGCGATGATTTTCATTGACTTAAAGAAAGCATTTGATACAGTCGATGAAATCATCATCATAATTTGATGGTCTCAATACAGTCAATCAAATTCTCCTTGATAAAATGCACCATTACGGGATTGATGGTCTCGAACATTAATGGTTCAACTCTTATCTCCACAATCGCAGGCAGTGCTGCAAAGTCAACGGTGTCACATCCGACACAGCAGAAATAAATCTAGGGTACCACAAGGATCTCGCCTTGGATCTCTCTTATTTTTGCTTTATATAAATGACCTGCCTTTTTCTTTAAGAAAGGCACACGCGACTATGTACGCCGACGATACAGCTATCTCCTTCTCTTCGGATAAAATTGAAGAGATTGACGTTGTTGTCAATACAGAACTTGCCTGCCTTGAGAAATGGTTGCAAGGCAATAAGCTTTCCTTAAATATCGTCAAAACACAAGCCATGATAATTGGTTCAGCCCAAAAGCTTGGGCAAATAAATAAAACGTCAGAAATTACCTCTTGCTTCCAAGTTAATGGGAATGATATCGATATTGTTCATGAAACTAAATATCTTGGTGCAATGATTTATAAAAATTTGAAATGGCGAAGCCAGGCAAAGTTCCTTTAAAAGAAAATCTCACGAGCCCTTGGACTTCTGAAATATGCCAAGCAATTTGTCCAAGAAGATACCTTAAGGAACATGTATTTAAGCATTGTTGAGCCCCACTGGAGCTATTGTTGCTCAGTGTGGGGATGCTGTGGCGATACCAAGCTGAATACCTTGCAAAAATTGCAGAATAGGGCTGCAAGAATTGTCACGAACAGCCCTTTTGATTCATCGGCTGCTCCTCTGTTGTAAAGGTTAGGATGGCTTTCGGTTGATAGGCTATTCCATAGAGAACCATTAACAATGGTATATAAGTCCTTAAATGGACTTGAACCCGACAACCTTTGTCAGATTTTCTCCCGATTATCTGATGTTCACAACCGGGTCTTACGAAATACCAAGTGCGATCTAGCTATACCTCGAATGAGAACAGCTTATAGTCAGCTTATGCTTTCCGCGGAGCTGATGCATGGAACAAACTCCATTCTGATATTTAATTAGCCCCTTCCATCCAGTCATTTAAAGCCAAACTCGAAAGCTCATAATTGATTAGATTCAAGGAAAGCTGGTTTTACATTTTCGTTTTTTTTTTCTATTTAAGTTTTTGATAAATATACATATTGTACATTAGACAAATATTGTAATAGGTTATTTTTATTTTTAGTTGCAGGGTACATTGTAAAACAATTACTTAAATTGAACTGTAACCCTGGGTAAAGAATTTTTAAATAAAAATAAATAAAGTTTGCAATGCGCACAGAACTGTTACGGAAAGCAGCATTTTTTTAAAATTGAAACAGTCATTGTTGCTTTATTTAAATAATCAACTTTGTAATTTCATTAAGATTTGATATTTGCTTTCTCATTTTCACGTTGTTTTGTACGTAAAAAGTTTAATTTATTGTTAATTTACTGGATATTTAAGTAGAAGCTTAAAATTTGAGACTTTCGTCTTTTATGCTCAATCTTGTTTTTATGTGAGAATGCTTTGTTAATTTGGTGTAAATTTTGAGTCTCATTGATGATTCTGGAACCATTTCTTTGTTTTAAATTTAGCAATTTATTTTCTAGATATTTGGTTTTTTATTAATATTGACGGTAAGTACAAATTAATTTAGATTGAGGTAAGAGTTTATGCATATAGTAGCTGTGCTGAGTTGTACAACTTTGGATCATTTCAGCTGCAAAGATATAAAAGTACACATTATTCTTTAATATTAGTCAGCTTCGTTTTTAAGTTATTAATATAATAATGATATGATATAATGTAATTAGGGACATATAAGTCATTGGCCTATCAAACCACAGGAAGTGTCTCTAAATATATTCAAAATTGTACTTAATCGTTCAAACAGAATTCGTCGTACAAACGTTTAAAGTCCACAATTGATTGTGCATTTGCTCCATATACCGGTAGACTGTTCCATTGGTTGACCTATTTGGCTCGAGTAACAGTTCTTAAAAACTGATAAAAAAAAAAGATCCGACCTTAAAAACTTGAGGCCATGCCCTAACGTTTGCGTAACATTTTGACGGAAAAGCATCAGTATCGATCATGCCATGTGAAATTTTAAAATTTGTAATCATTTCTCCACGTTTTCTTCTATGCCGTAATGTAGATTGAGGGCCAAAACTGGTGCTTAGTATTCGAGAACTGGCCTGACCAGAGTTGGACACTAAGCCTCAGTTTTTAACAGAAGACTCCTATGAAGGAGAGTATTGTATTTGTATCCCATTTGTGTAACTTGATATTGCGTTGCATTTTTTCAAATTTAGCAGAAAACTCTCTTCGTAATGAGGCTGAAAATTTATCATTGCAGGCTCTTGTTATGTCGTTGTTTACAATTTGTGAAAGAAGACGTTTAAGGTAATTTCTTTGGGCAGGAATTTTTTTAAATTTTTGCTATGATGGCCTACATTTGATCTTTGTTAAATTTTTGTACGAAATTATAATGATCAAATGTAGGCCATCATAGCATTCATAATCATCTTCAATGTAGCAGTTTTGGTCCGAACGTGGATTTTGTCGTGTAGAAAATTTACAAAAGAGACTCTAATGTTGAGGCTGGTAGTCCGCAAAAATAGTGAGTTTATGATAGAAGACAGGAACGTTGAGCTACGACGTTAAGCGTTCTTTTGAAATATTGACAATTGTGATATTTTACGGTAAACGTTCTAAATTGTGCCTGAAAAAACAACAGAAATAGATTACCTTGAAACGTGGTTTTCTTTTCACAATATACCACAAATTAAGCTTCAGAATATTCAAACTTCGCAGCATGTTGCCTTGTGAATTTGCTTTCTTAGAACACACCGTAAAATCAGCTTATGTCAAGGCTGAAAATTCAAAGAGACAACTTCGTAATCTATCTTTGTTTGGTAATTCATAATTTCGTGGAAAGCAACTTAAGCTTTTACATGAATAGTAAATTGTCAAGAATAATTTTACAAGCAAAACGTTTGTGTGGTTTCCGTTGCCGTTCTTGTCTTATATCGTAATCGTAAAGTTGGGAGCTTAAGCAGCTATGAAGGGAACGTCAGCTGAAACGTCATGTTAAATCCACCAAAATAAACCCTATTTCCCGTTTGCTTGGATAGTTATTTATATCACATTTTCCATATCAACAAGAGTAATCTATTTCAGAATTTGGGAAGTGGCAACAACTTTGATAATTCGAACTAGTTTTGCTGCGAACGGCGATCATGTTGTGTTGCTCACGTGATTTTACTAACTGAAAACTGAAAACATACAGTTTTATGCGCTTTAAATTCTGAAAGGCATCTTCAGGATCTCCATGGGGATTTACGTTTGCACGCTTTCAATTTATTGTTTTGAAATTAACCATCAAAAACTAAGGGATACGAGGTTTTTTTGCGCTGCCGTCGTCGTTGCTTTGACGCTGCCGTTGTCGTTGCTTAAGGTCCCTACTCTCTATTACCGACTACTCCCTTCAGGCTTAACAACATTTCCAAAATTAGTTCCTCATGTATGTTCTTCATGTATGCTTAAAACCAGTGCATATGATGCACGTAATGTTATAACCCTATCTAACACAGCATTGCTTTTTACAACGTTACAAAAGGAGTCCAAAAAGACTAAATGTTGTGTTTGAACCTCCACACTTTGAATATTTTATTGGACAAGACTGATCAAGGAATCAAGACACACTCTTAACCCTTTACGCCCGGATTTATTTGCAATTAACAGAAAAATCCTATGTAAATTTTGTTTTGCAAATTCATGTCTGTATTTACTTCTTTGAAATATGACGTTTTACGTTGTTTGAAAATGGGCCATAGGGAAATAAGGAAGAAGTTTCAGCTGTAGATTCTTCTCAAGCAATGTCACTTCACTATTTTAACATTTGAGAACAGTTTTTTCAACACAAGCATTAACGTAAATGTTGCGTTGTTTCAAGCAAATGCTTTCAACATGGTCAAACATTCAAACGTTTTGCATCTGTTAATGTCTGTTTTTAATATTGTTATCATTTTTTATATTTAGGCAAAAAGATTCTGAGGATGGCGAGACAAAGACCCTTTTAGCATAGCTTATTTTTGGCCTGCTCAGGTAAGCTACATTATTCCTGACACAACGAAACAGTTAAAAATGTTTTCTGCAGCTTGTTTCGTATTTTTCTTGTTTATCATTATGAGCCTGAAAGTAAATTATCTGTCAGTGTTAATACATTGACACTGAATGATCAAGGGTGGAGCCAATGAGGATGCTTAGTTATTTGGCTATTTTGCATATTTTTGCAGTCGGCCATATCTCTCCCTAAAGAACCTTCTTGCCCCCCTCCCCCAATCCTCCGATGCGAGCTCCGCCTCTGACATTGACAATGCCAGAGAAATAAATAAAAATGCCATCATGTTTAAGGCCGACATCATTCTCAGAAATATTCTTCAGGGAGAAATACTACTTTAAATTTTTGGCGAAAATTTGAACTTACTTTAAGAATTCAGTGTTATCTCTTTGAATCTGCAGAGATTCAATCGAATGTTGACGCGAGATTCTTTTATTTTATTAAAGCCAATCCAAACTCAGAAAAGTGACCTAGTTTTCCAGGAGAATTGGAATATTTCTGGACGCTAGTTCGTTAAATTTTGTGCAACTTTTGTGAGACTTTGGTGGAACTTTGTAAAACTTTTGTGAAACTTTTGTGAAACTTTTGTGAAACAAAAAATGGTTGTTTCAAACATGACATTGTGATTTGTCACTGTAAAGAATGGATTTCAAAACCTTCAACGCAGCCAAGCTAACCATAATAAACGAAATCATAAGGTTGACTGTCTTTGTTCATTTTGATTTGATCGAGTGTGCTCAGAGTGTGAAATCTATTCTTTCAAATCGCAAATCGCATTGTCATGTTGGAAACTGCAATCTTTCGTTTTACAAAGTTTCCTCTGTTGTTTAATGCTAGATAATAAAATTAATGGACCTTCTTTTACCTGTTTTCTACAGTTTTGTGCTGTTATCCGGTGCTTGAATTGAAGTTTACTGTGAGTACACTCACTCACTCACTCAGGCCGGACTCCCGTCCGAACTGATGCCATCAACCCCTTCCAGTTGTCTCTTTCCATCATCACAGAGCGGATGTCTTCTGCGGTTTTGATTTAGGTATCTCGTTTTGGCACATCAACGTAAGCTGTGCTTTTCCGTCCTCTGTTGGATCGCCCGAGAATTGGCTAACACAGGAAGACACTTCATGCGACTTCGGAAACATTTTGTTGATAAACATTTGCTGTTACTGCGAATATATCCTCAAAAGATTAACCCTTTCACCCCTGTTACCCCTGGAAGGGCCATATGGCCCATGAATGAACAATGCAAACGCAATGCATATTTTTATAAGTTAAATGCTGGCAGAACCTTGCATTAATTCAATATATTTCAACGTAAGTTTATATAAGTAAAATAAAAGTTGCACAGGATTTGCTTGTTTTACAGAAATATATCGGGGCGTGAAAGGGTAAAGATACTACGTCTTGAACATTGTTTTTTTTGTGTTAATTGTTTAGTTCTGAAGTGTTTAGTTTTGTTAGTTTAATTATGGTAAGTTACTTACTATACCGGGTGTCCCAAAAATGGTAACAGCTTTGATCAAGCCTAGCAGTGTGAGTTTCATTCAATTTTATTCGAAACCATTTTTTAAATAGTTCTTGGTAGTCAACTTAAAAATGTATACCTAGTTTGTTAATGTTTGTGCTTCGAGAGTCAAATTTATCTCCAGCCCCAAGCTAGAGGTCTAGATTTTGGTCTAAACTGTGCTTTTGGATATCCTAAATCATAGCTTTTACGAAATTAATTTAATGGTGCTTGGAAACACACTCAAGAAAGAAATCCAAAAACTGAAAATTAAATGCTTATTCATGAATCTGCGAGGTGCTTTCTCTTTTTTTACCGAAAATCTACCAAAATGAAACAGCAATTTTAGTTTTCAAAAACTTTGTCATGGATAACTGATTTTCAAGATTCTTTTTAGAATCATTATTCAGAAGTGTTTTCAAAAACAAAGTATGTTGTCTGGAACACTGCTGTTGTTCAGAAAATCCTTCAAAATGACCCTCTAAGAGCTTAAAGGCCAAAATCAAAACCTCTGGTTTTGAGTGGGAGGCAATTTTGAACTTTAAATGTTACTATCTGAATTCTCTAAGGACCAATATCGACAAACCAGATATTTAGTTTTAAGTTAACTATCGAGGATTATTTAAAACATACTTTTTGACGGATTTGAGCGATACCCTCAGCACTGGCCTTGATCAAACCTGTTGCAATTTTTTGGGACACCCGGTAAATTTTTTTTTAATCATATACTGAGTGAGTAAAAAATATTCAGAAATTTGTCAAAGTGCCAAAATTTGACTGTGTTGCAGTTAGAAACCGCCAATATAATAGACCACAGGCTGATTTTTAAAAATTATTTTATTAATAAGTTTAAAAATTATTTTTGAAAATTGATCATGGAAATCATTTCAGAGAATAGAAGATTGCTCTAATAATCCATCTTCTTCATCTATTCATATGTATTCACACTTTAACTATTCACATTCAGTTGACGAACATTAAGGCAGTTAAATTAGATAACAGATAAAACTGAAATGAAAGGGAGATTTTTAATAATAAGAAACAGTAAAGGTAACTCGAGTTCAATTTACAAATGTTAGCACACTTAAATTAGAAAATTTCATTTTGCATAGAATATATACCCATATATGCAGATATAACTGAAACGAGAAAGTTTTATTTTGCAAATCACTTGCGCCTTGTATACCCGGGGAAATGAATTGGATCCGAATAGATCCAATCTAATCTTGGTTTTGATATGATTGTTTTGTTTTTCTATATGGGATTGATTCAGATCTTGTTTACGTTTACACGTATCCAGCAATCCGATTTGGTTCAATCCGAACCCAATCGAACCGAATCGAACCAATCTAGCTGTAAGATATATCTATAAATCCGTTGTTCGAACAGAGACTTACTTAAATGGGAACTCTTTGACTTGGTTATGCGCAATTTTGTTACAATGCTCATATGCAGGAATTTCTGAAATCGGCATATGAACTTCTGCCAAGCCTGGTCATGTTTCCAGAATTGCAGTAACCGTAAATGTGCGCGCAAGTTCATCAGGGGGAGGCGAAATCGTTTCTGATGGGCTGTTTCCTTGCAAAACTACAGAGTGCCAAAAACCTCTCTTTTTGATTCACCTAGTACAAGAGACATCTGGCGCTACTTATATCAGATTGAGTTACATCAGATTTTATTCTTGTTTCTATCCGTGCTAGTTTTTGAATCGATTGAGGCGTTTACACAGAACCTGAACAAAGCTAAATTCAAACTAGTTCCTATTTTCAATGAGATCGTTCAGATCTAAATTTGTACGAAGCCAAAATTGCCAAATTGTGTCCGGATCAGATCAGTGTTACATCCAAGTAGGGTATTTATCGGCGGTATTTATCAAGCAGCGGGATATCTCAGGCACTTGCAGTTTTGAACAACCAAAACTCCACACAAACTGACTCTTTGTAAACCTTCATAGATCATTCTTTTTTCATTTTCAACGGTCATTAGTGTTTGTGTGGTGTTTTTGGTTGTTCAAAACTGCAAGTGCCTGAGATATCCCGCCGCCTCATAAATCCCGCCGACACCCTGGACCCATTTCTTACGCTACAACTTTGTGTCTACACTGAGTGAATCTAGAACTTACTGTTGTAATTTATTTGAAGCTTTGAAAGAGGGTTTATCTCAAACAATTAGCATTGTTGAACTCGTGCTGTTTTGCTTATTTTTGGAGCTGATAGAGATGACAATTATATAAAGTTCTGACTGAAAATAACTCCGTCACAGTTCTGGAACCCTTTTCAAAATTTACGCAAGTAATATTATCTTATTTCGCAAAATTATTAAGACTAAATATAATTTTGAGAGCAGGGTGATGTGTCAATAGAGGAGAGAAACGTATTTAATTTTTTTAGCTCAAAAAGGGCAGGTTAAGAGAAAAGTATGCTAATCAGTATGATCCTTTTTTCTTAACCTGCTCTTATCAATTAGGCCATACTGATTATCATCATCGATGTCGATGTAGATGTGGCAAATTAAAAAAAATCGAGGCTTGATTGTGCACTTTCAGTTGAACCTATTGTTCCAGTCCATCCATATAAAGTATATGGATGGACTGGAACACGCTAGCTAAACCTTACTATCTCGAAATTGTAATTTTTTTAGACAACAAGTTCTCCAGATAACCGAATTTGTTTGATACAGAGAGTTCTCTAGATAACCGAAGCAAAATCATCAATGAAAGCTGTCAAGGGTAACTAAAACAGTTTGAGCAAACTGGGAGTTCGAATTAGAAAGGTTCAGCTTTTTTTTTCGAATAGAGTTTTCGATATTTGCCCATTTTTCAGGTTTACCAACGTATCTATGTTTAATTTCAATTTTTTTTTAAATACACATGTAACACCTATCTTTAATACACTGTATACATTCTCCAGAACCATCACCATTTTATCTATATACATACGCCGGAGCCTTCTCGGTATTGTCCATATAACGATATAACGTTCATACGTCGAATCACTCCGTAGATTGTTCGTATCCATGCATTGGTGTTTTTCCTAAATTTATTGTCGATGTACATACGCCAGAGGCATCCCTATATTGTCCATATAAATACATCAGAGCATTCCCGACATTGTTATTATTTGTACGCTACGCTAGAGCCTTTTCTAGATTGTCCATAAACAAACCTTCTCAAGACTGCTCGTAAACCATTACTACAATGTTCCTTTATTTCCCTCAGCAAATGTCTAAGAGTAACATTACATACCTACACCCTCACATTAAAGAGTCATTCCTATGTTTATTTACATAAGAGCAACAAAATGTTGATGATTTTATTTTACTACAAGGAGAACAGTTTTGAATACTTGAACGAAAAGTTAAAACGTTATAAGTGTTATACCTCAACTCTGGCGAAATCTTAAATTAACCCCAGTTTAACTTTAAGTAATAGTTAAACAAGAATATTTATTATAATTTATCATAATCAAGATTATAATCTTTTTTAATCTTTTTCTCAATACTACAGCTAACCATTATAATCTTCGTATATATCATGAATCTTCATTTGAAGTATTAATTATGGCGTACATTAACATCGAAAACTTTCGGACTAAAAAGTTTCTGACAATTAACTTGGAACAAATACGTTTCGGGCACATTTTGCATAATTAGAAGCAAAAGCTGTTTCTTTAGCAAATAAAATGAATCTTCCACCAGAAATAGGTTATATATTGCCTAACAAAGCATAATTTTTGCCAAAATGCAGTTGTATAGAGCTTGACACGGATATATTTTGAAGAGAAATATGCCAAAAAGCTTTCGGACACTTTTCTGATGGTTTCGGGCAATTAAAGTTGATCTCCCAAAACTTTTTGATGTTAATATACTCAAAAAAGATTTTCAAAATTAATTGAGATAAGGTTGGATTTCATTTTTAGATGTAGATCTATACATGATACACATCAAATTATATACATTATATTTTTCATATATTTAACACTATCTAACATCTAACGCTACAACAACGATTTTGTTTGCAATAGCTACAATTGAATCAGAGGTTATGTGCTGTTATGTAAAATCTGTGGGTGGAAAGTGTGGGTATTGCAATCGAGGTTACTCTCGTTGTGTATGCAGGAGCACAGGATAATTCAATAGTTCGTTCCATAGATGTTTGTTTATATTTTAAAAATGACGGCGTCTATAAAGTATTTCGCACTAATTTTATTATTTTTATTATGTTTGACAAAATTTTTTGTGTTGGCAAATGGACAATTAGACTTACTACACAAGTCGTACTTTGGCTAAAGATATGGTGCTTTTTTCTCCACATCTCCTCCGCAGTATCGAAACTAAGGGCCTCAGTCTGGTACCCTTATGTATTTTAGACTAAGAGGCCTGGGCGCCATGGAAGCGGTCTAAAATAGCGTCTGGGCAAAAACTGTATCCATGGGCCGTAACTATGCTGCGGTTTTGCAGCAATGGCGGTGCTGGAAAATAAGTTCGAGGATTAATACGAAGAAACTCTGAAAGCAGTAAGTGATGGCTGGGAAACGTTTGACAGTTGTTGTAGGATTGTTGAAAATATTGTTCCGGAGTTTGCTTGCTCACAGAGAGGTGTGCAAGATGACTTTAAATGTTTACCTTTTCTGCAGTCAAAGGAGACTCTTTTGTGATGCAAAACAATGCGGCAATAAAAAATGCACCCCTTTTCATAATTAATTAAATGTTATTATTTACAAAACAAAGGATATCTGGCTGGCTTGCCTGTCCAAAAATGTAAATATTGAAAATAACGTTTGTGATATCGATTGTTGGGCCTAACTTGGGGTGGCCTGCAACTTGGTGATGATAGAAGAAGCTTCTTCTGTGCATTTTGCAGTAATTGGAAATTATTAACAAATTCATTATTATCACCTGAAGAATCAAAACAGACATCTTCATAAAGTTCTGCCATTTTCCATTATTTCGATTGCTTCAAAAAATAATTTCTTTTCGCCACAGAACGGGTTGAACTGGCAGTTTTAGTCCAGGAATCAACAAAAAGCTTCCCTGGCGTCCAGTACACTTACTCCGTACACGGTTTGAGTTGATGTCAGGGAACCAGGCTGTAAGGGCCTGATGTAGTCAGGCCAATAAACAATGCACGAATAAAGAACTTTGGACCGGTAGTGTACAAAGACAATAGGTCTGACACTTTCATTTTTCTGATGAAGAAGGGACAATAGCCTATTGTTTAAAACAAAGGTATTTGAATGGGGCTTGGGGGGGGCTTTTGCCCCCAGTCTATATGTTAAAAGAGGCCCTGCAACTCTCTACTGTCTTTTTCTCACTGCCGTTTCCATGTGAATTGTTACTATTCGATCGCGATGACGTATTCAAGGTGGGGTGATCCGAATTTCTCCGGCTTGTCATAAGAGTGCTTGTCTTGCTGCTGTTGCGCTTTTCGCTGCGATGTATAGGAGACGATGCTGTCTCCTTCCGTCGGAACAGTTTGCGATAGGCCTTGCGAAAAGCGGGGTTGACTGCCCCGTATATCCAAGGGTTGAGGACAGAATTTGTGTACGTGAACTGGTAGAAAATTGTGTACCAAATATAGTGCAGATGTACAGCGTTGAATGCTTTATAAAGCCAAGTGATTTGATTGGGTACCATGCACACTGCAAACACGATGACCACGCATGTGAACATCTTCAGTGTGCGTCGTGTCTGCCTCAGTCGCTTAATTGAAACGGTGGACATGTTTTCGCAATTGTTTGACGAAGCAAACGCTTGACTGAATCGTCGCTTTGCATGCGTGGCAAGCTCTCCGAGTCGCTTAAACCGGTGTTGGGAGACAGTTGGGCTTTTCTTTGTGACACCAATTTTTATTTCTAATTTGTTCGAGACAAAGGCAGGAGAGCTTGCGCTGGACACTATTGTTTTCGTTTCTTTGCACGAAGATTCTCCGGGTAACGCGTCTGCACTTGCTGATTGCACGGTCGTTTTTTTGTTTGCCAGAGCATCTGCTCTAGCATTTGTGTAATTACTGGATTGAGCATAGTCTGGACTCATTTGTTGCATTTCTTGTGAAAAATGGCTTTCAATTGAAATAGAACTACTATCTTGTGAAAGATGAGTGCAGTTCCACCTGCTGTTGAGCAGACACACAGATTTTCGGGGTTGTGATGTCATAGCGTTTTGATTAACCAGTCCCAAAGTGTCCTTGTTGTCATTTTTTGAACTGTTCGCAGCTCTGCTTTCCCGTCTCCAGAAAAATGGCATGTGAACGATTCCTCTTAACACACCAAAGAAACCTCTACCCTCCATATTCTTGTCTGCAATTCTGGCTTCACTTTCATCTTGATTTTTTTCATGGTTGTCTGCTGATATTTCTGCTACCTCCAACAGACTGTTCAACTCGGCGTTGTCTCTGCAGAACCGAACATAACTTTCTGATGACGCTGATTTGGGGATCATTCCTTGTTTCGACTGGGGTTTTTCTTTGCAGCAAAGCTTTGATTTCCTGGTTTTCTCTCTATTCGTTTCTATTTCTTCCAAGTTGGCAAGCTTTGAGGGAGCGGCAGTGCTATCTTCTTCCACGGCTTCTAAATTTGACTTGAAGGAATAAGAACTCGCAGACTTCATCATAATATTTTCGTCGCCTGAAATTGTAAAAAAAAAATTCTTCACTGTACTTCCTATTGTCCAAAACTACTTCAAAGCCCATATATAAGAACCTTTCACAATACAGACTAAAGTAGCTGAATCCATTTTACTCAAAATGAAAATCTGCTATGAAAGTACAAAGACATTACTAGAAATTATAGACATATATTTACCAAGTAAAATTGAGCATTTTTGTTCACTTCCTTCTGAACTATTAAGCTAAAACCGGATTTTAATTTAAGAATGTTGCCAGATTAAGTTTCAAAATGCCGGTTTTATTTTCACTGTATGACTTGTGAGAAAGCCAAAAACGTTGGTCTTCCTGTTAGTATACCAAGGCGATTACTTAATTTTGGCAAGAAATGCATCAAACTATCGTCGTCAGGCTAAAACAAGGCAAAAAAGACAAAAACAAAATTATCAAAGCTCAACCTCCTCCATAGCAGCTTTGTAAACTCGCTCGCTCGGGAAGGGAGATTTTTTTGCGTAACCAGTTTGAACTAAAAAGAGAATATAAACATAAGATGGTTGCAAAATAACCAGGAAACAAGAACAAACCTTTCTCCGCTATAGCTATTTCGAAGCCAGTAGGAGCAGACTCACTGCTTTTCATGGCCACGTCCCAACTCTGTGATCTGCTGAAATGACTCTTTCCTCGTTGTTGCACCTCCTGCATTTTGATTATTATCTTGTTCTGCTTTCGTATTTGATTCCATGAGATGCAGTACAGAACTGCAATAATTGGTAAAGGCACAAGGTATTGGACACAAGTTAAGTAAACGGTGTATACTGCCTCGTGAGGACCGCCTTCTGGCCATGCTTCTTTGCATGAATATTTTCCTGCCTTTACAATTAGTCTAAAATAATGACAATACGATCAACAATCAAGTGCTTCAGGTGTTTTTCATTTCAGTTTTAAATCTAAATTGCAAAATATTGTAACAACATTTGCTATACTGTTAAAAGCTTTTCAGTAATGACTACAGATTATTTGAAGGAAAAAGCAGATACAGAGAATTTGAACCATCTTAATAAAATCTCAGTACCTTTCAATAAGGGGGTATCCATAAATTACGCACGCACTAATTTTTCAACTTTTTAACCCCTTTCTCCCTTGTGCGCACAAGAACTATGAAAAAATCTGACAATAACAATATATGTACGCTTTTTGTATCCCCCCTCTCGCAGTGTATATCTACTAAATTATGTACTAAAAAGACCTTACAAAAAATACTTTTAGGTCAATTGATTTGTTATTGGCATAGCTTCAAAGTGGCGCGAGCCTCTTGCCTCAAACTAACTACCTTCTTGGCGGAACAAGATTGCTGCGTTAGGTTTTTCTCTTCTCATACTCAATCTTCACATTTGTTCTCCATTTCGTCCGAGGGGTGAAAACTTTACAAAACCAGAAGTTTAAATTTACAGCACAACAAACTGAATTTACGAAACACTCCACAAAACACTAAAGAAGCCACGTAAGAGTAATCCCTGAAAAACGCTACCTCAAAAATAAACACACTGAGCCCCGTTCACACTGCTCCGCTTTTGTTATTATCCGTTTTTGTGAAACAAAAACGCAGCCAAGCTGCCCGCTCACATTGCTCCGTTTTTGTACAAAAACGGAGAGAAAAGTTCCCGTTTTTTGGTGTTCACATTGCTCCGCTTGATATCAAAAACAGAGGGAAAAGTATCCGTTTTTGTTTGTTCACAGGTGTTCACATGAAATCCCGTTTTTGTGAAAGTTATCGTCAAAATGAGTTATTGTCTTTGCACCGTTTTTAATAACCTCCGTTTTTGTTGTTTTTGTGCGTTCACATTGCTCCAGTGCGTTTTCAAAAGCCTCCGTTTTTGTGGCTATCCACTTTTGACAGCGTTTTCAAAAGCCTCCGTTTTTGTTCAAAAACGGAGAGAAAAGTATCCGTTTTTGTGCGGAGCAGTGTGAACACTTTCACAAATTGCCCCGTTTTTGTGAAAGTTATCGTCAAAATGAGTTATTGTCTTTGCACTGTTTTTAAAAACCTCCGTTTTTGTTGTTTTTGTGCGTTCACATTGCTCCAGTGCGTTTTCAAAAGCCTCCGTTTTCGTGGCTATCTACTTTTGACAACGTTTTCAAAAGCCTCCGTTTTTGTTCAAAAACGGATCAGACAAGTGGGGGGTTCCGGAAATGTCAGATTTTATAATTTTAATCACAGGATTATTTGAATTTCAAACATCAAATCATCAATTCAATTTCAAACATCAAATCTTAAAATCTTGAATTTCAAATTTTATTACTTTCTATTGCCGTATAAGCTGAACCGCTTTCTGTCGTGGCATAAACAATTATGAAGTCAAATTTAAAACAGAGACAACATACGTCATATGAGGTACGAAGTCTGAGTTGACTCCTCTGAAGTACGAGTTGATCAACAAAAAGCTTGCGTGATAACTTGACTGAATTGAGGAGGGAGGTCCGAGTTTGTTAAGGTCCAAATCGCCCTCTTTCCCTCAAGAAAATAGCTCAATTCTTTTATTTTTTTTGTCATGCCTGGTCTGAGTTGTCCAGCTTCTTTTGAAATCCTTATCTTAAAGGAGAATTTAACGAGAAAGGAAAGAGTATGGTCCACCTCGTCCTTTTCTGTTAGCCCCTCCTCACTTTTAGGGGCCTCGCATCACAGATAAAATTGATGTTGCTTTTAATTTATTTTAATATTATTTCAGAGGCAGAAGAAGAACACAAGCATGGGAAGGTTTCTACTTTGGAACCAGCTGTTGTAACGTGAGTAACATAAGGGAGCTTTAGATTCAGGACAAGTTCAAGTACGAGTCTGGGCTCAAAATCTTCCAATCACAGCGATGCAATATGATCACATGAAAAATTTCTCGTCTATGATTGGATGATTTTCATTACTGTAAGATCGAGGCTCAATGTTTGCATTTTGCGGACCACGAGGCAACTATTGTTTTTTGCAATTTTTTGTCAATTTTTTTTCACGATACACAAGGTTCTTTTGTCTTTAGTTTCAGACATTCTTGTTCTCTCTAAGATTATGGCAATTCATCTTGTCTTCTTTGGTGTCTTCAGCTTGTTTTTGCAAAAGACGAAAATATATATATTTTAAGTTATTGTTTCCCCTGTTGCACTTATACTTTAATTCATCTTGGACCAAAAGTTAGCTATTGTTTGGTAATTCATTTGTTTTTATACGTTTTTGCCCTCCCCCTTCCCCTGGAAAATGTATGGGGCTCAGCTTCCTCTGGGAGCTGGAAAATTGTACTTTTTATAATACGTGATATGTAACAAGATCTTATTTTAAGCCTCTCAAGTTGTAGATTCGTCCACAAAACCAAATTTTTCTAGGGCATACATATTTAGGGGGCCCCTGGATCCGTTGGGGGTCTTACAATGCCCTGAAATCAGGGCTTACAGTGCCCCCAACTTTGGCAGTTAAATTTATGACTCAATTAAATAAAACGAAAACAATTGTGCTACGTAACAAGCGTAAATTAAGTCAATCGCTCTCTATTGTTTTGAGAGAAAACCCCTCCCCCCCCCCCCCCCGATCTGCAGCTGCTCCCTTCGACCCTGCAATATTGCATTACCTGCAAACAGAAAAAATATGACCAATATACGACGACAGAGGTGACCCGTGGATTCTCAAATGGTGGAAAACAAAAGAGTAAATACATGGAGTTTCTGTTGGTCTATAACCAAAGGACTTCGTTTGCACAGGAACCGTCAAAGTTTGAGTGGCTGAAATTGCGTACATTTTATCGTTGCATTTACAAGAAACTTGGCTACCTGAACTAACATTTGCATTTACGCCATTTAATATTTGCTCACCTGGGTTTTTTTTTGAAAACTTTTTTTAAAGCAGGCTAAAATGTTGTTTGCAAACTGTTTTGTTTTTAAAATTTCGATTGGAATCGAATCTCAGATGTCATTCATTATTAAGACGCCGAAAATAAGGAGCCACTTATTGTCTAGAAGCTTTTTTACGAGAAAAAATAATCATCTTGTGTTAGGATTATCCACCTCGATTATCTCTTTGGGTCTTCAAGATAGACACATTTTTTGCTGTCTGAAATATTCAATAAAATATTTTTCTAGGTTGTTTCAACAAGTGTAACTCCGGCTAGTCCCCCCCCCCCCCTCGGTAGGGATGATCCTAGCGCCAGGATGCTTCTTTTCCCTTGTTAGCAGGCATCAGAGGGTCTAACCTTTAAATTCACTTGTTTGGGATGACTTGTCATTTTAGATCATAACTGAGCTTCAAATAGATATTCAACGAGGTGTATATTTATTCAATCTTGTTTTAAACCTTGTTGGCCCGTATTTTTTTATTTTATTTTTTTTATTTATTTTTTTATTTTTTGTTTTTCACCGGCCCTTATTGGCTTTACTTAGTTTCTTTTCTCACTATTTGACACATTTTCAGCTATTTTATCATTAATTGGGAATAAGATGCAAAAATTGCTTTAAATTTCACATTTACTTATTTTTAATTAGATAAAAAGTTGTTTAACCATTATAATTCATGAAGCATTCATATTAATTTTTTTCTTTCAAATTGGAAAACAGTAATGATCTCAAAACATTTTGCTTTTTTTTTAGAAATGGCCAGGCAGATGAAAAACATTCTAATAAATATATCAATGTAAATGATCAAAACAATAGCGCATACATTCGAATGGCTGGACGAGGCTTTAACTGTGCAGACCAACATGTTGCAAAACCTCGTTTAAAAAATTCCAGTGAAAACGATTCAACATTATCTAATCAGACGGCCACTGCCGGGCGCGGAAGAAGTACAATCTTATTGAATTCTCCGAAAAGACCTGGTAGATAGGAAGACCGGAGGTAGACACGTTGCACTAGTCTGTGTTTTTTGCGTTTAATGCCAGATTGTACGTCACTTTGGTCAATAGACCATTCCAATCAAGATGGCGGTATAGTGGGATTTTCCCCGAGATTTATTGCGTTCCATGATCGTACTTCTTTATATTTTACCCAAAAATATTATATTTCAGAAAAATTTTCAGTCCCAAAAATATTGGACACACCGCCTATTTAAATCAAGTGGTATACTGCCCCCCCTCCCAATCCAATCCAATCCCCTATTTAAATCAAGTGGTATACATCCAATCTGTCAATCAACGAAGGGACTGGTGTAATAAGTCTAGTAGATAGGTTTTTGGGTTGAGTTATGCCGCTTTTTGTTCAATTTAGTTGAATTCTTCAAATTCAATTACGACCAAACTTTCAGAGCGTTGTTAAAGTGGAGGATCTTCTGAGAAAAAGGAAAATTTGCAGGAAAGCAATGAACATGAATCTTTCAAGGTTAGGAACAGTGCAAAATTTATTTTACAACAGGGCCGGCGCAAAACATAAATAAATTTAAAGCCCCGGTGGTACCCCCGTACATGCCGTATAGACAAACATCATCTGGTACGAAAAGAATGACTAGATTTACCGTTATTTTGAAAATATATAAATTTGATACCATAGATATGTACGTTATTTACCCTAAAGATTAAAGACTAGATCAATTATTTTTGAGGAAATTTTTAGAAATTTCACATACCTGAACTCCAAATTCTCTGTTAAATTGATCAAAAAAGGGGGAAGTCAATACCCCGCCGAGACTGGGGCCAGAAAATATAGTGGACCTGAATTTGAACCGTGCAGTGCCTGTTCTGTTGCATTCCCCACTGGCCCTGTTGAAAAATATATTTTACACTGTCCCTTACCAAGTATCTAAGAAAATTATGTTGATCCAAATATATAAAAACAATAGAAAAATATCCTGTAAGTGTGAATTAAACTCCTAACATTTCTCGTTGAACAATTTGTGTGACATATTTAATGAGTTGACCGAATAACATTTTTGGAGGTACGTTTCAGATATATACGCCACCAGGACACACTCGAAATAAAACCAAAAATAGTTTTGTATTTTTATTTAAATAGCTAGCTTATTTTAGAAATATATCTTATATTAAAATGAATATAGTTTTTGTTGGAATTGCCACACTGTGTTATTTTAAACTTTTTGAACTTGAAATTGTTGGCAGCGTTTTCTATTCACGTTTTGTTGCTAGTTCTGTTTATCACGTGATATCTATGATCGTTTTTGAGCGTCATGGTGATTTTTCACATGATATACCAAACCAGGTGACCCAAAAGAAGTTCTTACGTTTCAAAAATCCCCAACATTAGAATTTGCAGCAAGTTTCAAAAATTTATTTTTCAACTAACGTGGAAAAGATCAAATTAATTTTAAAAGTTGCCTTTATGTTGTGGAGGCGATCGAATGAAGAAGTAATGTCTCGTTCAATTCCTACCCTGACCATCCCCCCCCCCGGGCAGTCCGGGGGTCAACAAAAAATTCATGCACAAATGCCCGGGGGCCGGGGAAATTTTTTTGGTGAATGCCCGGGGGCCGGGAACTGAGAAAAGACACATTCCCAGTAACTTTATATACAAAAGCATTTAGTATTGTCAAATGCCCGGGGGCCGGGAAAAAATTAACAGTCAAATGCCCGGGGCCGGGAATTTTTTATGTGCAAATGCCCGGGGGTGTCCCGGGGGGGGGGGGGTGGTCAGGGCAGGAATTGAACGAGACACAATTTCGACTTGAAAACCCTGATTTTGAGTTATGCTTTTGTAAATCTTTTATAATTTGAATAAAAATAAACTTTTATTTTCTAATAGAGCAAGTGACAATTCTGCATCATAGTCATTGCAATTACTAACCACATTAGAACTTGCAATAATGTGATTTATTGATTTGTCATGATTACTTATACCATATTTCAAAACCAGGTCGTGTTTAAAGTGACAAAATTACACCATTATTAATTAATTCAGCCTTTTGTGACAATGGAAAAATGAGGTTCATTTGTAATACACTCTAATTTTGGTGATTTTCGAAACGCCGGAACTTTTTTTTGGGTCCCTTGGTATGTGATTATTTTTTGTGCTTGTGGTTTTTTTTTCTTGTAAATATTCTAAATTTTATAAACTATATTGTTCAGTTGTTAAAAGTTTATCCAAATTGATTTATCTGTAGCAGAAGCGTCCGGCCGGGGGCAGGAAGGGACATGCCGTCCAGAATTGTTACAGCATGAGGTCGGGTAAACAATTTGGATTTTTTTTAGAAATAACGGGTAAGTTTCTGTGTCACGTCCCTATCAAATTTAGTCTATGCACCTTCCCCCCAACGAGATAAAAATAGTTATTTTTATCTCGTTGCTTTCCTTCCTTCTGTACGTAGGCTATCCTTCCTGAGGTCGATGAAAAACTTCAGACAGACAACTGCAACAACTCTTGAAGCTTTTTGTGTATTACCCATGATGCCACTCGGTTCTGTTGACATTCGCGTAAACACAAATGGCGGGATAAAATTGGTTTTGTGCTGAAGAAGTGCAGTGGTAATGGAGTAGTAGTGGTGAGAAACAGCTAGAATATGTCACAAAAATCATTGAATGATGCAATTTAGTTAGACTTCAATTTTTCAAACATTGAGTGTTTGGTGGCTTTGCTTTTATAATAATGAAGGTCGGAGCGTCGAGCGAAAATAAAAACCGGAAAAAGAATTTTTAGGCCTTTATATTTTAGTTTAAATTAATTATGCTAATAAATAAATAATAAGCCTTAGCCCGGGCCTATTGTATTCTTGTTTATTAATAAGCCTATTTGGCATCAGTAATGCACACATGTGAATTCATCATCTTTCTGTGAATTTCTCCAAACCTTGGGAGTTAATTACCATACTTCCTATTATTATAATAATAATATAACCCTTTCTTTTCACACAAAATTGGCAAGAAACGTCACCCTCTAATAAAGAAATAAGGGGGGATCTGTTTAATTTCTTCTTTTCTGGATCTCTTTGTGAAGAGTCATTTAATTATTTTTCCTCTTTTTTTACAGCTTTCAGTAAACAGTATGGCACAAAATTAAAATTGAGTAACCACCCAATTGAGAAATTTGTAACACATCAAAAACAAGAGGGTTACTTGTGTATTTATTTTGGTACCATTGAAATGAACATCCCAAAAAATCTTGTTTTGCTAATTGTGAAAAAACAATCTACTAATTTTGTTGTAAAGCTCAAGGGTGGTAAAGAAATCACATGTTGAAATTTATAATTCCATTTCTTGGAGCAAACAAGCTTGTCCAGCTTCAAGATAACATGTATGTTTGCCACAATTTAAAACCACAATCATTTCGGTTTTTTACCAGACAAAGCTTCAGTCATTTTTTTTATGTAAAGGTATACACTTTTGTTTGGAAAAAAAATTAAAATGCTATTTTGAAAAAAATTAACCTTTACAAGTCTTGCTTTCTTTTTCCCAATCAAGTAACATGTTGTTCTGAAATTGAGCAAATCTTCCCCAATCAGGAATTTTTATTGCTTTATTTAGATTTTGATCTTATGAAAGAAGGATTTGATATTTTGTTTAAACTTTTATAGCAGAGGGGTTATAATATCATAATAAGATCAGGGAGTATACAGTATATTATAGACAAACTATAATTTATAGCATATGAGTTTTTGAAATAGATTTCTTTTAGTTTTTCTGGCTAAAAAAAGATGACATTTGATTCATGTTAATGAAATAACATACCTGCTGTCAAGTATTCATACAGGTTGGTTTATTAGCATTTGGCAAATTAATGTGTTCGAATTTAGCACATCTGGCCACATTTATTATTCTACTTACTAGAACAATTAATCAAAAGTGTAACATTACAAATATTTTTATGTATATTTTTCAGGTGCAAGAATTTAAATGATTGACAATTCTTTATGCTGCATGAACACAAACATGGAATAGTAGTCAGTGACAAAATTTTCTATGATGACTGATGTTGAATCTTTGTCAGCTTCTCTTGTTCGAGAGTATCTTAGCAGAAAGGTTGAAACTGTTTCTTATTAAAATCAAATTAAGCTATGAATAAATATTGCATATAGATATCATATAATATCATGTACACTTGAAATCATTGTTTGAGCTATTTATACAGTACAGGCCATTCGTAACTTAACACAGCAAGAATTCTTACAGATTTTTATCAGTTCTTTGAAAGGCTGCAAG
>JAYJMH010001234.1:0-29559 GCA_036873815.1 Phacellophora camtschatica
GATAAGCTTTGCTTTCCTGGGGTCGAATAGTTTGCAACATTTTTTAATATTGTAGTTTTTTGCATTCTATGAATAAAATTGAATTGAATTGTAAGTTCATCTTTGAAATTTGGTTGATTTGTGTGTACTGCTATTCACAAAATGAAATTTAGATAGGATTAATAATGGGTTCAAAGGAAATTTGTTTCTGAAAATGGCAATTTGAGGTTACCATTTGATTATATTTCAGCCTGAACAATGGAAAGAAATTTCAGATGTCATCAAGGTAAGTTTTCGATGTTGTCTGGTTTTTGCATTTATTGGTTGGCCATTTTAATGGCCACTTTTTAGACCCGTTGACCAGTGCATTCTTTTTCATATAGTTGTCTGCAAAAATTGACAGTTGATAGAAAAACATAAAAGGCCATTATTATTTTGTAGACACGATTTTGTACGAATGCTTTGGTAGAAACATACCAAATAAAAGTAGCTGTTTTAATTTTAATATTTTTTTGGTAGACACAATAATACACAATTTCTTTGTTTTCAGTGTTGAACTTTTCACATCACTTTAGAAGCCTTGAAATTCTGAAAAATTCTGAAATTCTGAAAAGTCATTATGAACGGGCATGAAAATATACCAAATAATGAAATTTTTGAGAAACGTTAGAGTGACTTGAACGTATATGATTAGAGGATTGACATAAGAAAAATATGAACAAACGGATGTTTCTGAGCTGATAAATATTACTTTAAAAGTTTACATCCAAGCATCGTTTTTCCGGAAGTGCTTATACAAACAAATGACTGAATTAGGCCAAGCTTCAAAAATTAATTGCTTTGCAACCCGATGACCAATTTCGAAGATGTTTGCATTGCACATACCTTCGAGGTTTGGTTGACAAAATGAGCATAAAATCAATTTGGTTGAATTTGTTTTGCAATAATGCCATTGATCACTTTGGAATCGTTTTACCGCCTCCTCAGAGTAATAAGAATACAAAATATCACATTTTGGATTTTTTATTAGCTTTTTGTTTTACTTTTTAGATCGAAACAATTTTAATACCGGCAATACTTTTTATTTCTAGCAAATGGGACATTTTGCATTTTTTGACATGGCCTATCAAGGTTTCGCCAGTGGCGACATAGACAAGGATGCGTTTGCTGTTCGTCATTTTCTTGCGGAAGGACACAATATCATTGTAGCACAATCATATGCAAAGAATATGGGGCTTTACGGTAAATTATAATTTTACGTGTTATGTTTCTCTTGCTTGTATATCAGGTTTGGCATGGACGGACTAACTGTCCTTTTTAAAGAATTTATTTTGCAAAAAGTTGATCACAACGACAAATCTTCTGGAAGACATTTAATTTTTAAAATTTGTTCTGAGAAAAAACATTACATTTTTTATCATATTTATGCTAATTTTTTGCTTCAATTTTAAACCATTGTTGTCTCACTCAAAGTTTATGTAACGGTCTGCATGAAAGTATTTAACTTAATAAATCTTTACCTCTATTTAAATAAAACGATATTTATCGTTGAAACGTTGAAGTTGGTATAATTGAACGCACTGTGAAGTCCTTAGTTGGTCATGCTTTTGCAATGCAAATTCTGTTGATTGCGTTCTAGACAACTTTCAGCACACTAAGGTGGTGCTATACTACTAAGTGTAATAGATTTCTACAGAGGCAAACTGAGACAATTCCTTGTGAATGCTCGATAACCAAACTGCCGAGGGCTACGGTATCTTTGGTTGTAGAATCCACCGAACCGTAAAATCCGTCGTAAAACCGTAAAATCCGTTTTTTCGTAAACTGGCCCTGAGATTTTAAAATTGACTGTTACAGGAGAAAGAGTTGGCGCATTTTCAATTGTTAGCAGTTCACAAGAGGAAGCCAAAGCAGTCGAATCACAGTTGAAGATCATCATTCGTCCGATGTATTCAAGTCCGCCCGTAAATGGGGCACGAATTGCATCAACTATCTTAAATGATGCTGAACTTAGAGCTGAGTGGCTCGTCGACTTGAAAGGGATGGCCGACCGTATCATTGGAATGAGACAAACTCTTAAAGATAATCTTGCAAGAGAGGGTAAGAATTTTGTATGGAGTTAATACGGAATTTTGTAATGATTTCAGGCCCTGTTTACACAATGCTGGCATGAAATGAAAACGGATTGGCTGTCTGGTCGTCACGAAATGAAAATACCAATACCTCATCGTGTATATACCAATACCTCATCGTGTAAATACCAATACCTCATCGTGTATATACCATTTCAATACCTCATCGTGTAAATACCTCGTACCGGGGCATGATTTTGTCACCCTTTAAGAATAAGGAAATTTTTTCACCCAAACAAGACTAAAATTATAAAATTTCGACCAACAAACATTGATAAACAAACAGAAATTCTTGTCGTAACGAAACTATGCCTGTATCGTGCAGACGGCTTGATCGTTTTCCATACCGTTACGATTTCATACTGTGTTCGTTCGATTCCGGCATCGCGTAAACGGGGGACTCGGTACGCTTGATTGTGGCATCTTTTGCAGAATCAAAGTTTACACGCGATTTGTTTGTTCATTTAGGATAAAATGTGAAAGAAATGCGTCAACAAATTTTGCTCGTTGGTAACTTAAAACTGCTCCTTATCTGACACTGTTATTATCTTCACTTTATTTCATTTTTAAATTCCTTCTCATGAAACAAATTAATGCGAGTTACAAGGAAATGCAACAGGATAAGTAATAAAAAATAATTGCAAATATTGCTACAAATAAGTTGTATCTAAGTTGTATCTATGTTGTATCTAAGTTGTATCTATGTTGTATCTATGTTGTATCTAAGTTGTATCTATGTTGTATCTAAGCTGTATCTATGTTGTATCTATGTTGTATCTATGTTGTATCTATGTTGTATCTAGGCTGTATCTATGTTGTATCTATGTTGTATCTAAGTTTTATCTAAGTTGTCTGTATGTTGTATCTAAGTTGTATCTATGTTGTATCTATGTTGTATCTATGTTGTATCTAAGTTGTATCTAAGTTGTATCTATGTTGTATCTAAGTTGTATCTATGTTGTATCTACGTTGTATCTAAGTTGTATCTATGGAATTATTTAACCTTTTCACTCCGGGAAGGGCCATATGACCCATTGACAGACAACGTAAAACTTTATACTTTCAGGAGGTAAATACAGGCAGAACTTTATATACTAATTTAAGATATTTCAACGTAAGTTTATCTTTTGAATTAAGTTTATGTTTGTTTGTGCTACCCCCTGCAAAATGAAACTTGCATATGGTTTGCCTGTTTAGCCTAATAAGAAGAAAGCCCCCTTCCCTCCTGAAATCTAGAAGTTCTTAATTTGTTTTTAGCTATTTTTATTTTGTTTTTATTTGTTTCAATGTTTTACGAAGGTTCTTCATTGGATTGGTCGCATATTACTGAGCAAATTGGAATGTTTTGTTTCACCGGACTGAATCAAGAACAGGTATGTTAACGTTTTTTTACCGTCAAGTTTGGCATCGGAGAATTTTGCAGCTAATCTTGTTAAATTATAAAAAAAACAGCTAGCTTTAGTTTGAGGCTGAGGCTAGTGTTTCTCATTATTTTGGCTTTTACTTTTTCAGAAAAGTTTTGTAAAAATGTTCAAACGGTAATAACGAAATGTACTATTTTCGTATTGATATGTTGATTACTACAGTTTACATGAAGCAAAGATGATACTGTATGTAACTAATATATTTTTGACAGTGCATTTTTTTATCTAATTTTTTTGTTTTGGAAATTTGAGCCAGATCGTTTCCCTATGTGTTTCTGATTTTTTTTTTGCAAATTTTGGGCAAATTTAGCCCACATTTTCTTTGTTCTCTTACGAAAAACGTCTATGATGAGTTTGTTTAGATATAGAAATTATCTAATTACATCAGAGAACAGATTTTTCGCATGTCTATAAGTGCTGAAAATGATTGGCTATTTTCAAAACGCAAACAAAAATCTCGGTATTATCCTATATTCGGCAAAATGGTGCTGGAAAAGCCGCAGGGTGGTATTATTGAAGAGCGTGGTAAAGGCGTTGGTCTTTTCTCATTTATATCAGATATTTAGGCACGGTTACACTTTTGTGCAGCGGCCTTCTAATAATAAGATGACAATGGCTGCGTTTGTTTTCTTTCGCTACCATTTTGCTTGAATCAATTTTTCAATTTCTTTGTAGGTTCATCGCCTCATCAATGATTATTCAATTTACCTCACGAAAGATGGTCGGATCTCTGTCGCTAGCTTGTGCTCTAGCAACGTCGATTACGTGGCAAAATCAATCCACGATGTCACAAAATAAAACAAGTGTCACACGAGATGGATGACATTTAATAGGATTAATTTTATAATGTTTGCTTGCTTATGTTTATTTTCGTACGTAAAGGAGTGCTTTGTTCCTCAGAAGTTTAGAAATAAGTCGCAATTTATACAGTAATATGCATGAATAGTTTAGTGGTGTATGCGAATGAAAGTTGCCGATGAACAATATGTATATGAAAAAGAAATGAAATGCTAGCTAGTTATTTTGATCATACGAGTTTTAACGGCACAGTTTGCAAGGTGGACTATATGACGATAATCATTGACTTTCCGAGAAATAAAATTAAAATGCATGCTGAGAATTTGTACTGTTGTTCTTGCTTCAAAATGCATGCCATAAGTACATAATTTGCAATAAAAAATTTAATTTCAGAATAATTTTAATATGGATAATGTGAATGCGTTTTCTTTCCTGCTTCAGCATGCAATGCTGGTTCAATTAGTTGCTTTATTTACTGACTCCAAGCATCAACAACGGGACAATGCGTGACATTGGCATGTCTCCATACTTTAGATATTTTTGGTTCAAAATTTTGGAAATTTTTGTGTTCAAAATACATGACCTTGTTGGAAATTTCGCAGATCTTTCTATTTCTTGACAGCATGCCTGGAAAAGATTTTTTGTGCATCAATCTGTGGCAAATTGGTAGGAAGTGGCCTCCAATAGCTGCCGTATTAAGAATTATTTTAATTTATAAAAATCATATGTATTGAGCATTTTCAAAAGTGCCTGCACATAAAATTATCTTCAAAACATATGACCGGCGGTCGCATGGTCACACACTTTCTCCAGCCCTGCTTGACAGTTACATTTTTTTGTTTTTAAATGAAATTTCCAACGTTTTGCATGAAATTTGTTAGCAAGGCTAATTTTCCAGCCATTTTTTGTTTAATATCAATGTTTCTGGGTATCAAATTTAAATATTTTTAGCTCATTTGAATCATTGAAAAATGCAAAAACTGTTCTGTGTTATATTTCATAAACCACCGCTTCAACCCATAAGAAGCCTTTCTTATTTTTTAATTATATATTTCGTTATTTCTGAATTTATTACAGTAAAGTACCCTACCCCTGTACCCTACTGCAATGCAATACAATACCATTTGGTGCCGAAGTGTCATTCTTAGCTGATTTGAATCATAGAATGGAGAATCCTTTGTTAGGTCAGGGGGCACTGCAACCGGCTGGTGTAAGGGCCAGTCTTTTGTTTCAAATCAGTGTGGGAATAATTTGTTTTCTTTATTTTTTATTTTACGCTTTGTTGTTGACGATGCCAACATTTTGCATTTGCCTCGTTGTCACACATTCTTCATGTGAGCCGATTTGATGTTAAATGGCTGCCACATCTCACGCGCTTCAAAGATTCAATGGTGTCTTCAAAAGACTTCCAGCAGTCATTGCAATGATACATGTCGATGCTTTACCAGGTACCGAGTTCTGATTATATTTGGAAGAGTGTAGTGGTCTTTTTCTGTCAATTAAAAAGAAGGAAGGGTCCTCTAATAAGCAACCGCCACCTCAAAGATAATTTAGGTCGAGCCACATTCCGGAGAATGTAGGGGGGTGTGTACACCGCACATGTGCAGTGTACAGAGCCAAAAAGAATAATAGAAAAACGATATTTCTATTGTTTCTGGTGTACATGTCAGGTGTACAGAAATCAACTTTCCATACTTGAGCCCCAAGCTATTTTTTAAGCTAAGAATAGATACTGCTTTGCTTGGTTAGTGACATTGAAAGGGGAAATCTGAATGAAGAAGGAAGGTGCCACACTTTTTGCACTTGAGACAAACTGACTGGAAGGTATATATCTTTTGTTGTTATGTTATGTTGGACTTCTTTTCTTCATATCAGGATTATCAGGTCAGACAAGATTTTCATCACGCTTAATGAATTTGTCCGCCATGTTATTGAAGGGATTTAACCAAAATCCTTTAAAATTAAATATGCCAATCAACCCCTAATAACACACGATGATGAACGTCGTGTGTTTTATGTGCATAAATAATATTGCACCTCGCGCACAATTCAGAAGGGGAGCATGGAAATCGTCACCTCCAAATTATATTTCAACTTAAGTTGTCACACATACACAATTCTTTTTGTTGTTCATCATAAAATTTGGCCATAGACAAAATTTTAACAAAGATGAACCAAAAGTAATAGAAATGGGGAATTATATCAATAGCAGAAATCTTTTTTAAACAATACAATACTGTGCTGTGGACTAATATTTTGAGAATATATAATAACAGACAATAATAAATTGACAAATAAGAAACAATATACAGAAGATCATTGACCATAAATTAATTGATAGACTTTTTGTTGTTCAAGTGATGATGGGGGAGTTTCTCCTTATTCTAGTTTTGTAATGAAGCTTTATATATTTGTTTGCAAGTGTATACCCTGTTTACAAGTCAGTTACAAATATTTTTCCGTTGATCTGCTTATGAAACCTTACTTTCAGGGATTTCATGTCAGGAGTTATGACTTGCTCCTTGTCACTCAAGCAAGGTTGCCAGGCCATCACACTTGCCACCACAATTTTTCCTAAGAATATAATATTAGTTTAATATGCAATTTTCTCACAGGCACCCCAAGATGCAGATATAAGAACATGAATGAGATAATTGACAAAGCTTGTGTTGAGGCTGAAATATATCAGACTATTGGTGTTGTGAGTATGGTTGAATTTTCAGGGTACCTGCCTTGTAAGGTTTATGCTAAAGATTGAATAATAGAAAACACTATATTTTTATTTTTCATGTGGAAAATGTTCCATGCTGAAGTGTGGTGCATAGAATAAACCCTTGTTTAATGTTCATGCAAACAAAATAATGCATGTTTATCCAGGACAGGAAATGTAGGTTCAACAAGAAAATCTAATCTTGTTGATGTTTTGCTTTTGTTTACAAAAATAAACTTTTGTCAAAAGGTTGATCAGCCAATTGTCTAAAAAATTTGCTCTTGTGGGATAAACAAAATTGTAGAAACCTTGAGACACCTTTACGCTCTTTCTTATCAAAAGATAAAGATTTTCTCACAAATTAACATGAAAAAAGGTAATTTTTTCTAAATTTTTCAAAAATTTACAAATACACTTTTAACGGAACAAAAGTATTAATTAAACATAAGTTCATGAAAAATGGCATCTAAAATATCAACAAACCAAAGGAAGAAAATTTGCGTAATAAAATATCTAAGCAAAAAGGGCTGCACCATTCTAAGTGTTGGTATCAAAATGTTTGTAATGTCACTGGTAATGGCAAACCCAGGGAGGATTATCAAACCAAAACTATCACAATTTTTTTAATGCAACTCAAAGATATGTTTTTTCTTCATGTATGAAAAATAGTCATGTAGTCATTTGTTTTGTTTCATCAGAATGTAAGTTAAGAAAGCAGCACATACCAGTAGTAGTCGTTCATTTATTTATTTATCCAATATATCATTCATTTATCTCAATGTATAATTACTAAAAAGACTGATTAAACAAACAAACATACTGTGAGAAAGTCTAATATATGCTAAGAATTTGTTTGGTAGTAACCAATCCTGTAAAGTATATTATCTGATTCTATTGACCAAAGTAAAGCTTAAAGTCGTAGGTCTACTGCTGACAGATTATCTGTATCTTTTGATTTTCTTCTACCATACTTGATATCTAGTATTAGCACTCCACCAATAGTAACTACTATGTATCAAGTATCAGTACTCCCTGTAGTTCATTTTCCTCAACCCAAAAATATCAACAAGAATATCATGATCAAAACTTATCATATTTTCCATTTTTCCTCGCCCAAAACTGTGAGATGGACATTCAAAGTTTGATGTGAGAATTCCCCCCATCCACTAAGATAGTGACAAATAGTTTTCATTTTTTTTTTCTCTAGGATGGAATTCTTATTGAAAACATGCATGACATACCTTACCTAAACAGAACCGTTGGACCTGAAGTCATTGCAGCAATGACAACTGTCACATATGCCATTAAAAGTCAAGTCAAAGGTATACCCTGTGGCATACAAATACTAGCTGGGTGCAATAAAGAGGCACTGGCAGTAGCAAAGGCAAGTAACCTTGATTTTATCAGGGCAGAGGGTTTCATTTTCAGCCACATTGCCGATGAAGGAATCATGCATTCTGATGCTGGTCCGTTACTTAGATATAGAAAGATGATTGATGCCGGGGAGGTTTTGGTTTTCACTGATATCAAGAAGAAACATAGGTGAAGATCTTATGTTATATATAATTTCTTAATTTTTTAACCTATAAGCTTGCATGATTGTTTTCTATTATACTTTCGCATTTTGTTTTAATTTTATCATTAACATTTTGTTGAGGCCGAATGATCATTGGTGTATTATTCTTCAATAAAGTGTGTTTGAACAAAATTGCTTTCACAGGCTGTTTGTTTGACACAAAATTGCTTTTTCTTCTTTCGTTTGATACCGATTCTCAGACATCAGAATTCTGCAGCATTCAACCAGGAAACAGTTTCTTTATCTAGGTTTCGCACACCATTGATTTGAAGAGGCGGATGGAGCAGAGGACTATATGCAATCATTCAAATGTGCGCAACAGTTTGACAACTATTCCGTTCTCACGAAACCTGTGCTCTGCGCAAGTAATTGCAGGTCGCTGGTTTTTTCGATGGCGTAGCAGTGTACTGATGCAGTGGCGTGTTGCAGTCTTCCTAGCACTCCAGCAGCTAATCTGATGGGGCTTTCAACAAAGTAAATATGGTGCAAATAAAAGGATAGGAGCGATGAAAGAAGTAATTACATTCAATATTATGTAAGCTAATATTGTGCCCTGTTGCAGGCAAGGCCTGACTACATTATTTTCAGCAGGCCATTATTCAATTTAGCAGGCCACCATTTAGCTCTGAAGTCGCCCTTTATGCCAGGGCGAAATATTACCAACAAAAATATCGTTGAATTTATCGTTATTTGCGTAACTTCTTTTTTATTTATTTTATCTCTACTTCGTCGCAGGCATCTGTGGATCGAACGAGCAGTCTGCAACAGTGTGACCTTTCCCGAAAGCACGTTATTTAATTGCTCCCCTTATTACTGTTAAAGGGGAGCTATTCCTTACATGGCTTCACTGCAAACCATATGAAAGCAAACTTTGTGGAGAGCAATTTGTTTTTCCAGAAAAGCAATCAACATCTCTCCTCCAGCATTTGATGGGAGCAGAGACACAGTCTCTGTATTGCTCCCTGAACAACAACAGCGAAAATAGAGGGACTGTGTAGCTAGTCTAGAACAAGCTGTATTTGCTTAGTATCTTCCGTAGAGCCCAGTCCCTCGTTTGAAATTACGTCTGGGCACCAGACTGACTTCAAATGAACGAACAATAAATGAAATGAAGCCTCTGCGGAGGAGAGTGCCTGCTGAACGTTCCTTCAGAGAAAGGTTCTTTTTGGGACACTTCTTCATTTTATTTTGCAACAAAAAGCGTAAAGCTATCATAGAGTAAAGAAATACAATCATTGCAAGTTACAACACCATATTTAATCTACTGCGCAATGAAATATACCAAATTTACATGTGTAAATTTACAAATTATAGGTGCAAAGGGTTCTCAGGCCTGTCAGTGAAAGGTGCTACAAAATCATTTAATCACTGTACGATCACTTACAAAATAATTTAATCACAATACGATAACTTACAAAGTTATTTAATCACAGTAAAATCACTTACAAAATCATTTAATCACAGTGCGATAAACAAATATAAACTAAGTATAGAGTTGTTTATTGCAATCTTCGTGCGATGAGTAAAGCCTCTGAGGTCAATTTATTGCTTTCCTGTATTTTTTACACGGAGAAGCCTTGGTTTCTGGCATATGATAAATATTTTCCCGAGGTTTTCAATATAAATTCAGAAAAATGAGCGCACAGACAATGAAAGTGAAATTTTAAAGCCGAGTTTATCTTGAAATGAATGAATAAGGGTATATTCTTGAAGCAGATATTGTGCTGAATAAACAAGGGTCTCATTGGCCGGCTGTAAAATTGGTCACGTGAAATTTCAGCTTACTTTCAAGCAAAACATTGTGTTTTGCAAAAAAATATGCCTCAAGCAAGTGTTTAGGGGTAAGTGCAAAATTGATTTTATATCATAGTGCAAAACGCAACAGGGCAACTAGTTTTGCATGAAAATTTTTATTTGTATCACTTTTAACTTTTGAAACGGGTAGGCGTTCCAACGGTGATTCCCCATGTCACTTGCAAATATCTGCGCCGCAATTTCTCAGAAACTACGATTCTTTGTAGTCAATGGTTTTTGAAGTGAAAAGTCACATGATACGAGAGACCTTTGCAATTTGGCAACAGGTAAACTTGTTTCTGCGGGTTGCTGAATAGACGCGAAACGTGCCGTTTTTATTCACAAAGAGTTCATTCAGAAAGTTGATGGTAATTCTTAACTCATTCTCGTAGTTGTATTGTTTTTGTTATGGTATTGTCTGCTTTTTGTTGTGTACAAGTGTTATACTGATTAAATCCAAAGGAGACTCAAAGTTGTTTACCAACAATAGTGCGTGAGCCTTCTGGTGCCCCGGTTTGTTGACTGTTATCGAGAATAGATGCCGGGATAGATGCATAGGCAGAGCATAGACCGCCCAGGGGGGCAGTACAATCTAACTCAGATAGGGAGGCGTGTCCAAGGAAATCTTGAGCTGACCCAAAAATATAACAGTATGGCGCATGTTATGATGCAAATTTGGCGAGTAAACTCGCTTAGTCGAGGTGAATTTTCGGGTTTATTTGATCTTGGGGTCAGTGTAGCTCGTTTCGGTGTGTGTTTTCATGGAGCCGGAATAGCGAGGGACGTAAGCGAGTTTGACTCGTGCGCATTGTGCTTGTGCAATGACTTACCTCGGCAAACAACCTGCATATATAGACACCGATAAATGAACTAGGTGAATGAGGTCGCTCAGAGGATATATCCCTTGTTTTTAATTTTGTATATGAAATATTTGTGAAAACAGACCGTTAGATATGCCATGATAGTGCGCACTGCGCGCTTGAAAATGCAAAACCCTGTCTGACATGCGCGGATCTTTTCTTCACGCAGCGCAACGTGCTGATCACGGGAAATACAGATTCTTCAACACTATATTGGTTAGAATTTTATTGACAGATAAGTCTAAAAAAATAAGTAATACTGGTAATTTGCTCGAATTTTGGTGAATTTCAAACGCGTGAACATCTGTTGGGACCACCCGGTATATACACCTGTTTTAGGGTTATAAGCATTGAATTAAATCTCGAATTTTGCAAGAGAAACGATGTTTTTCATTGTTTATGTCATAATTTATTGATTGTTTTGTAACACGTTTTGCGTGTGCTTTAGTATGAATAACAATGGTATCTTTTGTTAAATCTGAATTGGAAATAACCCGAAAATATACATCAATTTCTTCGTTTTCCGTTTGCAGATGTTTTTAGTTGTTAAAGAATTCTAATTTCTTGCTTTTGGTGGAGCTTCGCAAAGTTTTCCTCTCTGTACTAGCCGAGTCCAGAAAAGTGATGAACTTTCCTCCCGTATGTAAAGTTTGATCTTCAGAAGTTTTTATCAGGCGTGGTTCGGATGTGGCACACAATTTTCCTTTGTTTCCAACGTTCTTCCGATCAGTGACCATGATGTTTTCTTCCTCAGTGTATTAGTCATTAGTTAGTTTCTGTGTATCTGGTTCGAGCGTATATCTGAGCTGGGCACTAAAGTCTAAACCTTTGGTGACTACAGGGTCTTTTAGATAAATGACAGAGAGCAGTTTTACTTCTTGTTCAGGAAAAGTTATTTTCGAATGTGTATTTTAAAAATAATATTTGAAATATATATATATATATATATATATTGATGGTGTGTATCATCATCTCGATTACCCTCTTAAACTAACCCGACAACAGTGGGGGAAAAAGACTGGGAATTAGCAAATTTATGACGTAAATGCACTTAGCATATCTTGACGACATCAACTCTGAAGTTGTGAACACCTCGCATGATGTTAAATGCACGGGGGCTCCAGTGAAGTAAATTTCTCGCCGCCGGTTTAGTGATTTTCGTATTGTTCTATTAATTTTTCTCTATTTAATATTTTCCCGGAGCTCCTGCGGTGAAACTCAGGTGGAGAAGATTTTTCAGAGTTAATTATGGTTTCCAAGGCAACTTTATCTGTTTCAACTCTCCTTTAATAACATGATTTTTTTCCTTATTAAATTTATTTCATAAAACAGTCTACAAAAATTCAGATGTTTCGGAACAAATGGAGACAAATGTAATATAATATGTCATTGGACGTAGGCATTTGTTCATTACACCACCAATGACAAGCGTAACCAAATTTGTATACAATAAGAGCCTGCCACAAACATTTTAAAATCAGAACTTAATCTTTGTGAACCTTCCTAGATCATTCATTTTGAACGGTAATTAGTGTTTGTGTGGTGTTTTTGGTTGTTCAAAACTGCATTGTGCCTAATAAAACCCGCCGATACCCTAGCACTATGACGATCTTTCCTTTATGTAACCAGCCTTTTATTGGTGGGCTCTTACTGTCATCTCTGTATTTCCCGGCTTTTTACGTTTTTGTGTTAATATTTTCTGCTTGAGTAACGTTGAACTCTCTTTGTCGCATATCAGCTCTCACTCAATCACACGTGACGTTGATCTTTCGGAGATGGCCAAGGCTGCCGAGTTCTTTCTCAGCGATGGTGTCGTCATAACTGGAACACAAACGGGCGATCCTGTAAAGCCGGAAGATGTCATGGCTCTCAAAGACAGTGGGGTCGGTTTGCCGATTATTGTTGGCTCTGGTGCTGATGTTGATAATCTCCCGGCATACATGAACACTCACGGATTGATAGTTGGGTCGCATTTTAAAGTGGCTGGCGACTGGAAGAATGCTGTTGAGCCGGAGAGGGTGTCCATGTTCATGAACAGAGTGAGGGAGCTTCGCCAATGCTAGGTAAATAGGTTTATTATCTATTCACGTTAACAGAGGCGAATTTTGTAACAATAGTGAATAGTGAAATTGACGCATTTTTTGCAAAGCGATTATCCCTCGAGAACAAAACAAAACTCTCTCAACTGGAAAACGAAGATAAATAATGTTGCGGAGGAGATGTTTTCATTTTCCAGTTGAGAGAGTTTCGTTTTGTTCTCAAGGGATTATCGATTTGAAACTAGAGTGTTAATTTCATTATTGTTGCAATATTCGCCTCTGTTGTTCACGGTAATGTGATTATTTTTAGTTACGGATTTAACAGCAAATCTTTTTTCACACAGATGATTCTCTCTAACTTAACAGATGATTCTTTCGAGCAACTATCTAACTCCACATTTTTTTGTACATCCCTTGAGAGCTTTCAGTGTTGATTTGGCTTCGGTTATCTCGAAAACTCACTCTCTCGAACACATTTTCATTCTCCTTGAGAGTGCAAGATAGCGGTGTTCAACTGAAATTTGTTTTTAATAAATTCCCCGCAGATTGAAATTTTACGCGAACTATCTTTTTGTATATTTCTTGAGAGATTTCAGTGTTGATTCTGTTTTCAGAGGGAATATTTTGTCTCAATTTGTCTTCGTACGATGAGAATCACAACGAACCTAATGATTTTTCAAGACAGATACGAAGCATTAAAAACAACTTTCTGACATTTTAATTCATCATTTTAATAGACAGTTCCGTGTATAGGCTAAAGACATTCCATATTACAACTTAAAATAAAAGACAATCCATGTCATAAAATTATATTAAATAGACAACTCCATGTATTTGTATTACACCCTTGATAACATCAACGTTTTGAAGCTTTCATTGCTTCATCAACAGAACTCGAAGTGTTTTCATCAATGATTTTGGCAAGTAGAATTAGGTTTAGAGATATAGTTAGGCTTAAATTAATTTTCACCTTTCGGATAATAGTCTGGATACTGGGATTATTTTTTTGAAAATCACAAACATTTCACACTGATTGAGGCGAAAATTGGGTAAATCTGGCCGGGATGCAAGAGTATGATATCTTAAATTTCCAACTAAAATTAAAAGATTTTCGCCGACAATTTTGTTTCAGTTTTATATTGAAATACACCACTTTCTCCAAAAAATTTTTCCCAATCTTTCTCGATGGCAGTCTAGCAGTGGTGTATTTCAATATAAACATTATTTATTATTTACTAACATTATTTGTAGTCAGGGACATAATCCAAGTGATAGAAAAATGTACAGTACTTGTAAAAAAATAGCGTCCATATAATTTTGTAAAAACTTACGTTATGTAAAAAGATGTAAAAAATAATGTTTGTACAGTTCATGTATATTTAAGAAAGACATTACGCTATCTAAAAAAATGAATAATTTGTTACTTATTTGTAAATAAAGCTCTTTGTTCTTGCCAAAGATCTCTTGATACTCTTTTTAGAAAAGGAGTTTGAAAATGAAGCATGCCAGTGAGGCGGAAATCATGAGCATGTTGACATTGGTCTTTGATCCTGCTCCTGTAGCTGCTGTAGCTATGTCTATGACAGGATCGTAGTATACGGTATTGGCGAACTTTGGGAACCGGAACACAAACAACGTCTTGGATCCTCGGCGTTCAACTGCTGGATACAAAGGTGCCATTTCTCGCCAGCGGTTGTCAACTCTTACCTGTGAATAAAAATTTAAATGTTATTTATTTGTTATGCGTTTTGTTGTTTGCTTTTTGCACGGAGGAGAGGAATTAAATGTAAAGAGCAAAACAAGCGGGCCAATACATAAGAGTTCTTGTACACTTGAGAATTATCAAGACAGCGAGATTTTAAGATAACCGAAGCTAAATCAACACCGAAGGCCCTCAAGGGATATGCGGAACAGTTCGAATAAAAGTTCACTCTATGGGGAATTGATTAAAAACGCAGTACATTTGAACCCGGTTATTTCGAACTCTCAAGGAGAATGACGATTTGTACTATGCAATGGTTTCTTTTATTAGTAGTTTTTTGAAAGGGCGCGTTTTGTTTTCAAGCTGGCCTACGTTGCAGCAATTCTTAACTTTAGTAGAATGAACTGTGATATAGTCTAAGACAACGAATTTCTCAATTTTCGATGGCTTCTTTTTTCCCCTTTTTCTATGATTATTTGAACACTTCAAGCAGATTTCAAGTTCTTACTAATTTAGTTTTATTGACCACGCGCCGTAAACTCACTCAATGCCTGCTGGTAGAAATAGATTTTTCAAACTCTTTCTAATAGTTGTAATTGTAAGCAGGTAAGACCGGTGGGGGGGGGGGTACTCTTAAAAGTTTGGGTAGTGGGGATGTGCGGCCGGAATTGGTGTCTTTCCCCTTCATTTTACCTAAGAATGAGTGTGTTTTTCAATAAATTCACCTGAAAATGGGTGTGTTTCTAATAAATTTACCCGAGAATGGATTCATTTTTTGAAATCCCACCTTACTGCTCATAATTTAGGCTATTTTTATTACCTATGGATTGGTTTTCAAAGAAATTTAATTACCTATGAATGGGTAAAAAAAATTTCACTGTCCACACACCCCTACCAAAATGACGTCAAGTGACCCCCCGGGATGGTAAGTTTAAATGGTATAGTCTAGCACAGGGAAACCGCCAAAGTATATGAGATATGACGAAGCCCCCTGTAAATACAACGTTTTATGTTGTTTACCAGCAGGGATTTTTTCCTTCCGGAAAGGAACAAGTTGATACTTTCCGATCAATTTTCCTTGTGTATATCTATACTTGCAAAATGGGAGCTTAGCAACAACGTGGAAACGATAGATCATTGACAATCATACATTTCGTTGCTCTTGTATGCATTAGCTAATAGTTCATTTTGACTTACTTTCAAGGAACCAAATTGTAATTAATATTTTTAATTGTTTCAGTATTTTTTGAGCTGTTTTTACGTCATTACGATGTGAATTCGATATATTTTTGGTGTTTGGAAATGGGTGTTAGGACAGCGTCTAACAAAGTTCGATTCGTTGATCTCTCAAATTGTTTTGGTTTTGCAAGCAAAGAAGAAACAATATTTCACGGGGAAAAAAACAAGGCAAGATGAGTGATAGGTGTTTAGATTTTGAACAGAATTACTAAAGGACAAATGCAAGCATAGTCGGTATGTTTTTTGAGAAATTTGAACGAAAATAAAGACATTTGTAGGCCAATTCTTCACCAATTGTTTGATTTTGCGTAAAACGAACATCTATTGGTGTCCTAATACCTATGCTTGGAAACGTCAAGATTTAACGCCATTTATGCGTTATTTAAAGACTGTTGTTATAATTTTATTGTTTACTGTTTGTTTGTTTGTTTGTTTGTTGATATTGTTTATTGTTTATTGTTTGTTGATACTACAACGCACCTTTGTACGCGAATATTCAATAAAACCTTTACTGGCAATAAATACCGTTAATATCTTTCGGGTGAACCAAAAAGTGCTAGCACGTTTAAAAGTCATAACAAGTTTAGTTCATTATCAATCTTGCTTATTTTTGCGCAGTTATGTAGAAGAAAGATCATATGATTTGTCGCAATATTGATTATTGTAATGGTAGCTCAATCTCAATGAAATTTAGCTTTTTACGAGCGACCTGGTTTTGATGCATGTTATCATGTAGTTCGGAATGATCATCAAATCTATTTCTGTTTATTCCCATAATTTGATGTTGTTACAAATTCCAGAATTGTATGCGAAATGATAATATGTTTTTATTAGCCACAACAAATGTTATTTGTTGACCGGAATTACAAAGTTTTTAAAAATTATGGCTCAAAAGTAGGTTGTTCAAGCTGCAATTACGTCATAATGTTTTCACGTGACCAACAAGACTATTAAAATTTGACTGGTCTTTCCCATGGTTGCTGAAAAATAGAGCTTTAAAATTCGTAACAAAATTGAACTTTGGTGATTTTTCAAACATCTGAGCATTTTTATGGATCACTTTTAATGTGTTTGAGAAAATGTTTTGAGCACCTTTCGAGGCCCTTTTGCTAAAAAAGGTTAAAATTCAAATCTTGTAAACATATTCATTAAATATCTTTCAGCAAATATCCAGAAAAGAATGTCTCTGGTGGATGACATGAATTTACGTACCTCTCCTGAGAGTGTGCATTCACCATCATCACCAATCATGAAAGTTTCCAACTTCTTGCCCTTTCCTCGTTTCTTGTGTTTCTTGTGTCCTTTTTTTCGTCCTTTGACTTCTATTACAAATTCAATTTGGCTCCCTACTTCAATCTTTTTATCATGAACGCAAAGATCTTCGTCGGCCGCTGGTCCACAGAATGTCCAGTTCGTCAACTGAATATCAAACTTAACTGATCCCCGTTTTACTTTGAGGATTTCGTCGTTTGTTGTGATCACTTGCCCAGAAGATTTAAACACATACAGATCAACTAGCAAGGTGGCACCAGGTCCGGAAATTTTAGCATAGAACTGAACATGTTTTACTCTTAATCCTTGGTATGTAGAGTTTGATCCTAATATCTTAAACCTGAATTTTTGTTTTCCGAAGGAATTGATGGAATGTTTTCTCCTACCATGCTTCCCAACCTCTCTTCCAAGAATGTCAAGCTCTTTGATTGAATCAAAATCTATCGTTATGGCGTGTTTCTCTGCAATAAAGTTGGATGATATTTATTAAAATAAATTTGTACACAGACAACACGAGTATATCTCATTGTACCTCTTTAATCTGAGTAAAAGTTCATTTTCGATTTCAAATTTTGATAGTTCATTCGTTTTTTGTCATGGAGATTATACTAAAATGTATTGTAATGGAAAAATAGAAAAGCAAAATAGATAGGTTGATTTATCTCCTGTGAATTGTGGCAGGGAAAGTTGCGGCAGTTGAAAGGTACTAGAAAGTTCTTTGTTGGATTGAGACAGTTCTTGTGTCTGAAACGCAAGAAACTTCTATTCGTATTTGATGCAAGAAACTTCAATTTATAGTTTCATACTTTGTTTGCCAAAATTTACCCAATAGTGACTGGGTTCAGCAATCTCTTGAAAATAGAACATCATGGCTTTGAAAAGGCCATTGACGTTCCTTTAGTAAATCTCAGGGATTACTTGGTAGATTTTGGCAGACAGGGTATCAAACTTTAAGTTAAAGCCTCTTACACCAACGTCAAGCGAAAACAAAATTATTAATTCTGCAGCTCCTCCATAGCAGCTCTGCAAAGGTGGGGGCATTTTCTGGGGCACCTCTGGGTACGTTGCCATGATTTGATGTACGTGTAGAATCATCACTGCCACAACTTGGTTGAAATTAGACTTTTAATTTTTTTTTTTTTCCAATTTCCAAAATCCAATTTTACAGCGATTAGCCATTCAAAACAAAGCGAATTCTCTCAAGCAGAAAATCAAAACATGGCTTTTATTTGTATTAATTTTCTGCTTGAGTGGATTCACTTTGTCTTCGATGGCCAATCGCTTTGAAACTTGTGTGTCAATTTGTCTATTGTTACAAAATCTGCCCTTGTTAAGTAAAACATACAATATATTTTGACATATATATATTTTCATATTAAACCAATGAACTTACTCCTGCCAAGTGTGATCTTCCCAGAATGTCCATGAATTTTCGTCTTTAACCATCCGTCGTACCGATCATCATGACGACGACGATGGTGATGGTGGTGATCATGATCATAATCATCATCATCATCAACACCGTTGTATTCGTCCCGAACCACGTCATATGTTTTCTGATCTCCTTCCATTTGATTAATTTCGCTAGCCATTGCAATGCAAGCAATGCTCATTGCAAGAAGGAGAAGTGTCTTATTACAAATCATCTTGCTGGTTATGAATTCTAAAAAATAAGGAAATAGGTCTTTGACATTAACATAATTGGGTTTCGGAGAGAAGTTTGGTTGTAAATTATTTATGCGTGACTTATACTCGAATTCTTTTTGCGTACAGTTGAACCCCGCTATTTGAATTTAGTCGAGATTGCGAATTTTCTAGATAACTGAAATTTAATGAGCAGTGAAAGCTCTTAAGGGATGTAATGTACAAAGTTAGAGTTAACCGAGAATTTCAATCAAGCGAGTTTCAACTGTATCCCTTGAGAGATTCCAGTTGTGATTTAGCTTCGCTTTTCGTTCTCCTTCAAAGTTTGAGACAGGATTCAACTTTAATTTTATCCTAAAATTAAAATTAAAAGCAACGAATAAATGCTTAATAATTACCTTTGAAAAATATTTTCTTGCAGAGCAGTCCCAGTATATAACTTTGTCTTGAATATTGTTGTGTTGAATGTTGTTTATTGTTGTGTTGAATGAAAGTTTCTTGGTGCACCAACTATCAGCCGTTGGATAGAAGGTTTGTTTTGATAATTACCAGAAAACTCTTTGTTTTTATAATGGCACTCTAATGTTTCTCACGCTGCAATAAAAAAGTTTCCAAGGCAGCAGATTTTAGCATATTCATTACCTACTGTAATGGAAGTCTTTATGATGCCAGATCTGTGAACGTTTTTAAGATGACATGTTCATGGTAATGGTTCTAGTTGCATTGTTGCATTGCTGTGTTGCCATAACATCACGCATTATCCCCACAGCTATGTTAGGATAATTTGTTTTTCCGTGACGAGACTCGATCTGCTTGTGAAAATACGTTTGCTAGCATTGCGTCGTTTTACTAGTTACATGTATGTTAAATTTCATCATATGAGAACATTGTGAAAATTACGTAATACGCATTTCATCCTTACTCCCCTGCACTTTCTTAGTATTAGTAACATCCTTGTCAGAAATCTCGACATTAAGGGCTGTGACCAAATATAGGCATACAAGACAGTGGCTCGGGGGAGAAATGGCGCGATCTTGATGTAGCGGAAAAGCTGAAAGTATGGGGCGATAGAAAACGCCATTTTTCAGCTTAACTGGGCTAAAGTCGGGCAATGAATAAAGAAATATTGATCTTATGCTGTTAGGTTGGTGTGAATTGCTAAAAAACAGTTGCTGAAAATTTAGTGTTTCAAATTTACCATTATGTCTGGTAAAAGAAAGACCTGAAGGGCATCTAAAGAATGAAAAGTTTTACTTTTTAAAAGTTATCAGAAGGGTTTAGATCCAAAACGAGTACGACATGGAAAACAATTTAATTTTAAATTAAGAGAATAGGCATCAGAATAGGCATCAAAATTTTTGAATATTTATTTTTTATTTTCGATTTTTTTTCGGACGGAGAGCCTGATCTCAGGCTACATCAGAACGTGAAACAACAAGAAGGCCTGAGCTACCAAGAACCTTTGAAATATTTCAATATAAAAAGAATGAAATAAATGAATGAAAATCTTTTGAGCAAAAATGCCAGATATTTAATATTGTCTTCATATTGATTGGTATTTTGGAATGGAAAACAACTTAATATCAACGTAAATGTGGGTGAGTTTATAAAATCCAGTTATATTTTGGCCAATATGGGAACGCAAATTTGTTATGAACAAGTTTAATAAATTTAATACCTCCCAGTTTGCTTGAATGCATGCAGAATTGGCCCCTCCCTGATGTCACCCGTAATTAAAAAACCAGGATACTACCTATAGTCAGAAAGTCGCTCAACATTTATTTTACCCGGTTTTGCAACTGTAACGGTGACAAATAATTTGAATTATTTTTCCTGTGTTCATTCAATTAGACAGAGGTAACTTTGTGAACTGTTTTTCATGAGCTGAAAGTGGTGTTGAGAAGAACAGAGAAGCATCATTACTTTTCATAAATGTTTATCAGCATTTGAAATTTATCAACTGTTCTGTGTATCCCTTGAGAGCTTTCAGTGTTAATTTTGCTTTGGTTTTCTCGAAAACTCAAACACGTTTTTATTCCTCTTGAGAGTTAGAATTGTTCTGGGTATCCCTTAAGAACTTTCAATGTTTACTGTATTCTCTCCAATAATACCGCTGGGGATTTATTGTTTTAACTGCTCCTAAAGAGGGTGGGATTATCTTGGAAAAGAGGGATTATTAGAAGGCGGGTTTATTGAGGCGCTATTCAAATTTAACCTATGTTTGCAAAGCATATGTCACCGATAGATCTAAAATACAAGAAATGAAAACGAATGAACTTGGTCATTTGGTACAGCCTGCATGCGGAATTAATAAAAAGGCAGGTTTATTAGGGAAGTAGAAGAATACGGTATAAGTATACGGATTATTTGATATCGGTATTTGATAGAAAGAATACGATATTAGATTCTGTTATTAAAAAACTCGTTATCTTGAACAAATTGTTTTCCTTTGAGAGTTCTAGAGAGCGCAGTTCAACTGTGCTGTGTTTTCAATCGATTCCCCAAAGAGCAAACTTTCACTCGAACTGTTTTCTACACATCCATTTAGAGCTTCGAGTGTTGATTTAGCAGTGCCCTCGGAAGCTGTTCCAGCTTATTGTCCTCAGAACGACAGAGAACAAAGGTTTGATTAATAAATTGTTTTAAATCACCTTTGTTCTTGAAATTATTGGGGGGCTTCTGGGTTCCCTGTGTTCATTCCGTTCTTCTTTTTCAGCCATTTATACTTTTTGCTCCAGGAAATATCGTCGAGAAAAACCATGGAAAAATCGGATGTGAATTCAGGGCAAGAATCGGGGCGTTGATATCGTCAACAAAACAAACTGTGGACAAAATCGGATATAACTTCGGGGCGTGGATATTGTCCACAAAACCATCACAAAAGCCTATGTTCCCAGCTCTCGGAATTGAAAGGAACGCAGAATTGGAGAAAATTAAAAGTCACTTATTTGAAACTTAACATTTTCATCTCGGCAATCTAATTTTTTAATTTTAACATTTTTTACAATTTTTTTTACATTATTTCCCGACATAAAAATGTCATATTTATAAATATTAGTGCTATATCGAGCTAAGTACAGTATTTGCATAAACGTTCAATATTGTCGATAATAAAGCATATATTGCAAAGCACAATATATATTGCGAAGTAAAAATATTTTACATAAAACAGGTATTTTTATGCATTCCCATCATCAAAATCGATGTAAGGTTGTGCTGCATAAAAATTAACATACTAAAAAATTAAATCACATAATTAGTATTAATAAGTTTCCAGGCCTTTTCATTCATACATCGTCTAACCAAAGTAAAACTCAATATTATTCATTCACCATGAAACTAGCAAGTTAGTAAACTCCACTCATTACAATTTGATACTAAAACAGTCCAACAAGAAAATTAAAACGCCCGTAAAAAAAACTGAAACTGACATTATGAGGTGCGTTTTCCGACCATCCCGACATGTTTTCCATCTCGGCGGTTGACTTTCTTGTATGATTTTCCTTTGATGGCGGCTTGCTGGCGAGCTTGGTTTGACCTCTTTGCGCCCTTTCTCGTGAAAGTGTAGGCCACAGAGTTTCCATAATTGCAACCAAGATCTTTCAGCGGTGCTCTGTTGTCTTGAGACTGGCACAGGAATATCTTGCCTTGGCCAACGTGCTGATTTTGGCCATTCGTATCTGGCTTGGCAACGGCGGTTTGTTTATCAGCTGTTTCTGCAGGGGAATCTCCTTGATTTGTGTTGTTATTTGGACGCGGTGGTCCATACACAGACATACTGGGATGCTCTATGAGAAGGTTTTCCAACTTCGAAACTTTGGAATTCTTGTTTAATTTTCTGGAATGGCGGTTAAAACAGGAAGGCGGTGTTACGAACCAACTTTCATCCATTTTGCGATCAGCTGATGCATTTTGAATTTCCCCTGAAAAGCAGTCAATTGAAGTTAAGTTTTGAAATTTTGAGCTTCAGGTTTAGGACTACACCAGGGCGACACAACTGTTATTTGCTAAATTAAAATAAGTTTATCTGACTTGATATAAAATTTTTATCTATGATAAAAACCTTTATGATATAAAAACAAAAGTTAGTACGAGTAAAAGTTAAAAAAAACTTTTACTTTAGTTTTCAAGATTTTTTTCTGGGCGGGGTTTTACAACGAAAATTTTTTTGACTGGGAAACGACTGTAATTCGATTTTATGAAATTCAAACTAAAAAATTGTACATTTGTAAGTTCTTGCTGGCAAAATATGCCGTTTGTTCATTTTTATTTCACTATAAACAAAGATAGTTATTACGAAAGATTGCACCAGTGCTTTGCAACGTTACAACTGGTTGCATCATCACCGCAAAAAAGCTTCTTTTTGCGGGCAATAAAAATATCGCGATGTAAATTCCTCATAAAATTACCATCAGCTGCTACACGGTCAACGAAAATCCAATCTTCAACGACATCTTCTGACTCGCAAAGAGCAGCATCAGTCGAAGCTAAATTTTCCTCGTCTCCCTCGTCCCCGAACAGATACGACGATAGGGCAGAAAGCATCTTCTTTTCAAGTTTTTTTCTTTATTAGCTGTCGACGAAAAACACTACGTAGATAAATTGATATGAGTTAAATTCCTTTTTAAGGTGTAAAATTCATTTCCGAACAAACGATATCCTTATCCTTTCTAGTTTTGTTGTTATGCTACGTTAGGTTCTAACCCTCCATTAATTAAGAAAAAATCTTCCTGTTCAATCACTCATCATTCTGACAGTTTAAGACACTAAAATTTGCTGATTATTTTATACGCAAATTAGATAAACAAGACTATTTTATAGATGCAGGCCGTTGTATTGCAATTTGCAAACATATGTTCACAAGTATGTGTGCTTTTAAGTATCAAACTTCACTGAATTTTATTGTTGTTTCATTGTTGTCATCTTAATTTTACCAAGACGTGCCCGGTCACGTACATAAACACAGAATAGTACAACACAAAAACAGGCCTAAAATGCCCTTACCTTGTTTCTTTCCCACTCATTTGATATCAAAGAAACCTTCAGAAGATAACTTTTAAAAGTACATTATTTAAATACTTCGTTTCTGCAAGTTAAATCAACTGACAACACAACAGTAACAAACTTTCGTCTTCAATGCCAGCCAAATTGCTGTTCAAAACGCAAACGCGCCCAAAAAAAATTTCCTTCTGTTTACATCAAATGCAAATCAGAAAAGTCACCTGACGTAACATTTAACCAATTATCAGCCGAGGTTTGGTTGTAATTAGCCATATTTGGGCTGAGTGCTTTTGATCACATGATTTAGGGCACCTGGTTAAAGAGCATTGTATTAACTCTTTGTTTTAGCCGCAAGGCCGCAGGGCGTCCAGCAAAGAGAACAGAAATAGACAATATATCGCAACGTATGTGGAATGCTTTACTTTTGTTATTTGTGGTGACCGTAGCGGTCAAAAGCAATGACTTTGACGAATCAGCTGAACACGTAGAAACAATCAGTTTTTTTTTTCTGAAGAAATTTGCTAATACCCCATGTTTTCTTAGCATTTTATTCAAATGCCAAAATTTCATTTGTTTCATTTATTTATCAAGAGTATTGTTTTCCAATATTTGGTTTTAGATTACTCTTTTTTTTATAAGAAACCTGGGCCCCACTAGTGAAAGTTTCTTAATTTTGGACCAAATTTCACCAGAAAAAGTTTCTTAATTGTATACGAAAAAATTCTGTTTTTAGTACTATGTATATGAAAAATTTACACGAGGTATTCTTTTATTTCAACAAAAACATTAGCAAAAATTGGGTTAAATAATATAGGATAAAAAATTATATACACAATCTTTACTGGATGAATTATCTGCAATCTTCGCTAAAACATTCGAAAGTTTCTTAGCGATTTTTCATTCACTACTAAAAGTTTCTTAAATTTTTGTGGGTGGTTTCACCTGTCAGGTTTCTCATGTTGTGAATTCATTTTTATGGATGAAATGACCTTTCTAGGTTCCTGTTTTAAGGCACATGTGCCCATTCACCCCCCCCCCTAATTTGCCACGTCCTTAGAAATCCCCCATGTTTGTAATTATTCAATTGCACTTTTTATTTTGTTTGTTTTTTTAACTTTAATGTCATGGTAATTTATTTTGTTTGAGTAATGTACATTTGTATATATGTTAATACTGAATTTTAAAATGAGAAACTGAAACAGAAATTCATAAGCTGAAATTTCTTAAATTCAATCACAAAGAAACGGAAAGCTGTCATTTTTGAATTAAGAAACGGGCGGGGGAAAGCCTGTATACGTATTCTTGAAACCAGTAATCTTATTTGTGCTCTTTATTTTTCTTCACATTTCTGTTAAATGTTTACAACATTAATTGAAGACTTGTTTAGTCATTATTATAAAAATAAATTATTATAAATATTAACGAAAATAATGAGCGACGTTTCGATGTCATCTTTTTCAACATCATTTTCAAGCTAAATGAAACAAAAGTCGTTGTTTGTATATATAGAAAATAAACAATGGAGATAATTTTTATCACGTGGTGAGAATCTTGGCGGTTCAGATGATTGGCGCCAAAAAGACCAAGTGAACAATTTGGCGGTGATGGAATCTGATTAAATAAAATTTAGGATAAAATTTTAATAAATAAAAACGTTCGAGAAAATTTAACGGGATTATTTGATTCCAAATTCTAACCAAGAATAAATAGGATAAATTTGATTCTAACCAAAAAAACCAATCAATTGAGTAAAATTTCTTTTGTCGACAATGAGAAAACAATGAGAATTCAATCAACTAAGATAACAAAGGTGTGTCCTCTGACCACTCCAGTGCAATCATCTCACTGATTCAGTTCCAGACCTCCTTTGCTTTTGCACAACAGAGCCACGCAAAAATGGCAACCAGCAAAACTGTGTTTTGACTTCAAAGTGAAAATACTATTTGCATTTATTACGCTATGGATGATGAAACATGGCAAGGAGTTTTTACAGAAAATCACTTGTTGTATCAGGAATGTGTTGAAAATTCATGTGATTATAGCGGGTCAGAGCCAGATCCAGAGATAGAGATACTACTAGAGGACAACTTTGAATCGGCGATAGTATCGAAAAGATTTGAAGAAGATGGTCGTTTGGTTTTTGGCTGTCCAGAAGGATCGCCAGAAAACTTAGTATCCGGAGGCAAGTATTGTTTGTTGGCTTGCTAGACAATACAACACAAATTCATATCATCAATAGAGCATAGCCCTGCCTGGGTACAACTTGTTGTCAATATTACGGTATTATTTGTTTGGAGTAAACGGTCCGAGACAGGAAGGCAGACAAACTCATTTTTGCACTATGATATGATAGGTGCGTGAATGCCTAGTTATTGTTCCACAAACAAAAAATCCATTGTTTCACCATTGTTTCCCTCAGAAATAGATCAAGATGGAAATGGAATTTGAAATCACATAAGAAAAATTAATTATTTTTTTTTTATGGGTGTTAGAGGTTTTAAAATTTTAAGGCTTTTGACCTTAATGGCATGCAAATCGGGCTTTTTGATGTAAAAATTAGGATGTGAGCAAAATATATTACATTCTAATCAGAAATTGACCTTTACACTGCTTTTGTTTGCATAACACCTGCCAACCTTGAATAGAAAGTGAAATTGGTTGGATTTGCTTTTGAAAGTTTGCATGGGGTATTATGTCAACATTTTTGCATCATTGGCTTTCAAAAGGGATCAAAGTTGTTTTGAAAAGGCAGGAAATTTCTGGGGCCTTGCAAACAGAAACTTTTTGCGGTATTTTTTTGCATAGAAAATAAAATTTGAAATCTAAAATTCTAAAGCTCTAAAAATCATTGAAATTGTAATAAACGCTTCTTTCAAATTCTTGAATAAATAATATGTTCAAACATGATATTACAAATGTTATTTTATTCAAGCAAATTCAAAGAACCATTGCAAATACAAAGTGCAAAACACAAATTTAAATTATTTTATTGTTATTGTGTGATTAACATCTTTTAATCATTGCTGGTAAGTTTCATCTCTCCTAGACGTATGTCATCAGAATTTAAATTTAAATATCGCTTTCTGACTCTCATGTGTTGCAATGTGGCTTTCAAATTCACCACATGTCCTGGCTGCTTTGCCTTGTGCTACACAGCAGGGAAACACTTTCTTATGGATTAATAAGAAAGAGTTAACAGGTCCAAATGGTCAAAAGTTAAAAAACATTCACTAGTGGGGCCTTTGCCAGGTTTCTTATAAAAAAAATGTGTCTGTCAATTACCAATGGATCGTGTCAAGAATACTGAAATTTTCAAGAATTAAATTTGTTCTCTTCGTGGATCTTCTGATATTTAAATTTTAATCGCTGTCTTGTCTATTTCGTGCCAAATCACAAATTTTTATTCCGTACTCAATATATTGAGGGAATTTGTGATTTGAAGTCTATCTTAGCACTAAAATTCATTATCATTGTATGGTGTTTTCAGGTAGATATGCACATTCGCAGAGACCTGGAAATTTTAAAAACCATAGTGCAAGTGAAGTGGACAGTGTGATGTCTATTCCTCCCAGTGATCTTTTGGTTAAATTTGATGTTCTTCAGCATAGGGTTGTTCAGGAAGGAAAAAAGAAATATGTTGTAAGTATTACTTCATGGAAATTTTTGTCAATGGCGGCCATTTGCTTGACTGATGTCCTCATTTGTTTTGTTTCCAACTGCTAAATTTCTACATTTGAATTTGAGTTGGCTACAAGTGTCATAAGTTTGGTATCAACTTCAACAAGTTTATAAGATGAATCTCCTTAAATTCTTTAGGTTTCATCATTTCAAATTTTATATTTTTTTAATGATTTTTGTTCAAGAAGAAGACAATAATTTAATAATATTAATGCTGCTTAATTAAGGATTTTGTAAAGAATTTTATTATGACTCACAACAATCCAAGCATCGTTTTCATAAATTTCTTTTGGAGGATAATTTCTCGTTCTCGGGACTTAACATAAAGACATGCAAGAGAAAAAAAGAAAAACTACAAACAAAAAAAACGACAAATACGATTAATTACTGATAAATACTAGGATCTGCTTCACCTCTGCTGGTAAAAATAAAAACCCAAAGACATGCCCTAAGGAGCAAGGAAACAAAATTTCTTTGAATCAGATTTAAGAACATTTTTCTGCTGTGCTTAAATATGAATTTGCTGAGCAAAATCAGGTTTCTTTGTTTCCTGAGCCACGTTGACGCATGTGATCATTGCAAATTTTGCAGCGTTTCGCTTTTTGACTAGTTCTTGCTGTTCACACGGGAACAAAACGGTTTTGTTCTCACGGGAACGCTCCGTTCCACTTTTCATGTCACTTTTTAGCGTTTCAGTGTTCTGCTTTTTCGAATGAAACAAAAAGAAAATGAACGATTTGAAGCGTTCCCGTGTGAACACAACCCCTCATAATTTCTTGGAACGAAACGAAATGGAAGGGAACAAACGATTGCGTTCCCTGTGTGAGTAGGGCCTAAATAGTAATCCTTAAGTTTATAAGGTTTTAGTACTTGAATTTTCCTTCTCGGAATGAAATATGACACTGTTTAAACTTAGTTCTTAGAAAGAAAATACTATTTCTTTGATTTTCGAGTTTGATCTTTGACTTCTTCCTAGACATCAGGTGACCCAAAAAAAAAACGTTTTCTCGTTTGATCGCCTAAACCGCTCACTCGATTTGCATAATTTAAACGGTAAATTATCTCATCAGGCAAAGACGAACTTAGATAAAAATTATTTTTCGGACTTTGCTGACCATTAAAATCTCTGTAATGGATGATTTCCTAAACATTTTCAACTCCCTAAATTGCCAAGACCCGTCAATCCAATCACGGGATCAGTGTTTGATTTGCTTCCCACATCTATACACAATGGAGAGAATAGTAATGGCTTTGTGGCACCTACGAAAAGAAACTTGAAAGTTGTTTACGTTGCGCGATTTCATAAATATTTTGTTCATTTTTGAAAGCTAAAAGAATTTTTCGAATTACAATATTATGTTTGTAACATTTAGTTATAAATAATAATGATAATAATGAGCGACGTTTCGATGTCAACTTAACATCATTTTCAAGCTAAAAGCAATTGCATGATCTCAGTAATGAGATCAGGAAAGAAGTTCTGCCTGTTTTCACCACCAGGAAAATCGGCGAGCAATTGAAATCTCGGGAACCAAAGCTTCCCATTGTGAACCAACAATCCGTTGTGTCCTATTTTAAGTGTGATCTGTGCGATGCAGATTATGTCGGTTATACATGCCGACGCCTACACCAACGGATTGAGGAACACAAAGCGTCGGCCATCGGTTGCCATATTAAAGAACAGCATGGAATGCAGCCCGAGAATTTGCAC
>JAYJMH010001245.1:0-29539 GCA_036873815.1 Phacellophora camtschatica
AAGTAGAGCGTAGTATACATAGAATAACATCAATATCTCCTGAAGAGTGGGTCTATCACGAAACAGGCTTGTAGATATGAATATAGTTGTTTGATTTTTTTTATTCTATGTGTATATATATATATATATAAACAATTTATTATTTGTCTTCTCTGCATTTAAAGTGCTCAACACCGTGGAGGTAGAGCGATATAGAAAACTATCAAATAAAAATAACAAGTTAAGCTGTTACTTAAGTTTCATGCTTTCGTAATCGTCAGGCAGCTATATATATATAATTGATACTATTGGAACTCGGAGGCAAAAAACGACATTTTTGAACTTATTAAATAGCACATCAAGGCTTATTAAATAGCACATAAGCTTATTCTATCATCATTGTGTGACATATTGAATAAGGTCTCTATGAATTTCTCAGTAAAAGCGATTTTCATTTCTTCATTCGTCAGTTAATTCGGCGTGGGAAATCTAGATGCCACATGACTTGTCATTTAGCTGGTCAGTAAGCTAAAGTATGGAACTAGATCGCCTCACAGAGGTGAACATGTTTACTCCTGGAAAACCCATCGAAATGTTATAAAGCCCTCTGTGGAAACGGTATCATATTGTAAAGAAAACCTGAATTTGATATGCAATTGTTTCGCCAATATTTGTAGGTATTTGCAGAGAGCGTGGTGCAGTGGTTAGCACTTCTGCATCTCGCGTGAGTGACTGGACTTCGATTCCAGCCACGTCTCTCAACGTTTACTCTGCTTTCTATATTTTCGAGGTCGGTAAAATAACTATCAGCTTCCTGTTGTTTGTGGATTGTTATGTATAACCCTTGTACCCTGCTGGAAACAAGTCACATCGATTTGAAGGCTTGGCACGTTAAATACGATCACTCACTCATTCCTTCGGATAATATCCGTTCAGTAGTTATTTCTACAAATAATTGAGAAATTATGTTTGAAACTTCACGAATTTATATGAAATCCTTGCGAAAATTTTGCTGAAATTATGAATTATTTTTTTTTAGAGTTACCTAAAAAAATACGCTTATGGTAATGCAAAAACGGAAGATTTATGGAACTCGTTGACAGAGGTTAGTAGTTATCTCTCACCACAAAAATTCCATTTAATATGTATAGACAGAATGTCCCAATAATATTGTTTCACATTTATTAAAAAACAACAAAATATTTACACAATGTTGGTTTCATCAATCATGGACTTGCTAGTTATCAAGAGAGTATACCTTAAGGACCACAAAACGGGAACCTGAGAAACACCAAATTCTACTGCTAATTATTCACCGAGAAAATGTTTTTAGTACTATTATAACAACGTGCAAGATGCTCTATGCGAAAAAACCAATCATGGACTTGCTAGTTATCAAGAGAGTATACCTTAAGGACCACAAAACGGGAACCTGAGAAAAATCAAATACAAGCGCTATTTATCCTTTGAGAATATGACTTTAGACCTACTATAGCAGGATACTCTAGAATAGGGAAAAACATAGCGGCTAATTATCCAGAGAGTATAGCTTTAGGAGGAGCATTAGATTAAAACATGGAAACCAATGGAGATAAGAATATCTACTGAGAAGTAGCATCGAGTGTATATGTTACCTGCATTACAATCTCAAGTTATTTTACAGGCTTCAGGAGTGCTTAATGTCTCTAAGATCATGGACACGTGGACACTACAAATGGGGTATCCAGTTGTAAACATAACAAGAGATGGCAAAGTAACCCAGAAACGATTTCTTCTGGATCCAATGCCTGACTATTCTAAAGAAAAATACAATTCTACATACAAGTAAGTAATTTCTAGGCTATCTTGAGAAAATAATGGTCTGTTGATAAACAACACAACCTCACCTACCTTGATTGGTAGGTCGCCCAACATGCCATCACACGTGCCTTCTATCGTTCTCTATCCATCATCAGGGTTAACAATTCTTATTTTGCTTCTTATTCCGGTACCTTCAGCAAGTTGTCTTTAGTAGATATTTCCTTTCCGCCTCTGGTTGTATGTACTGTATATGTCTGTCGGTTCCCACAACACGAGATCACTTGCGATCTCTTCTTTGTGTCTTATACTGTATATGTCTATCGGTTCCCACAACACGAGGTTACTTGCGATCTCCTCCTTTTTGCTATAGAACGTCCCGCCAATTTCACTCGTGTCTGCCTGATATTTTCCGTAACATGAGGTAGTTCTCCATACAGTTATTTGTAAAACTTCAACGTAATGGTAAATGCATAAGAAAACCCTAAATCTTTTAATCTAGAATAGGTCGCATTCTTCATTTATAAATATGCTATGAAATGGTCACATTTTTATGAGATACCAGTTCACCAAAATACGTTTGCCCGATTGATCGCCCATGAGAAAAACCCACTGAATGGATTTCCATAATGTAAGCAGTAAATTATGAGTCAAAAGCTAACTTAGATAAGAATAGTTTTTCCGGATTTTTTTAATAATTACAATCTGAAAAATCTAGGATTTCCAATCTAGGATTGAACAAATAAGAAGGAGTGGTCAGGCATTTTCTATATGCAATTTGGTGTGCCACAATTGTCTATCATTGGGCCCTTGCTGTTTTTATTGCACTAAAATGATTTGGCTGCAAGGGTGGCCAAAAGATGCCAGCTTGGATATTTTTAAACCACGCCCTGTTTTGGACATTTTTAAACTTTCACCCTGTGAAGGCCCATATGGCCTATTGATAAACCACATAAAACATATGTTCATTCGTAATTGTTACCTCTCGCAATATAAAACCTACATAGGATTTCGCCCGCTGATACTTTCGCCCTAATGCCGAATAACATAAAACGTCATATTCTCTGGAGGTAAATACTATCACAACTTTATATAAATTTAAGATATTTCAACATAAGTTTATCGCTTGGATTGCTTTTTCCATTGCTTTTGGATTGCTTTTGGATTGCTTGGATTGATCGATTGATTGATTGATTGATTGGATTGATTGATTGATTGGACGAATTTGGTTTTTAGTTATACCCCCTGCACAATGAAATTTAAATATCTGAATAAATTTAAATAAATTAGTTGATATTTAATTCGAAATAAATCCTGCCGTGAAAAGGTCATGTCAAAGGTCAATTGTGAAAAGGTCATATTTAAATGTAATACTGAGGGACACAAAAAGCTATCTCCGTTTGCAGTGCTGTCGCTCAAAATCCCTGAGACTAAAAATTTAAAATTGTGCGTACAATTGTGCGTAAACAAAGCCAAAGGTTAATTTGGAATTTCAGATATCATCCAGTTATCTGCGACCACTTTTACCTGTCTAAAACTTGAAATTAAAATTCCCCTAATTCTTGAGCTTTCAAGTTAATTTCAAGAAGCATCATTTATTTCCAGTCCATGTTTTGAAATTAAAACAACTTGCTTTCTTCAATGGCACTTTTGCAGTTTAATGTTAGAAATTTGAAATTATTCATAGATTAAACTATTAATGTCAAAATATGGACTGGACATGAATGGCATCCCTTAAATTGACAGGCTTACAGCCGTGCAAACGGAAATAGTTTGGATAACCCGGTATTTTAGTGTAAATACAAAATGAATTTATAAGTAGATACTCTTTAGTTCAACAACAGCATATAACTTTTGACGAACTGGAGCAGATTTTGTAACAATTGTGAAATCGACACACCAAGAAAAAACTGAACTCTCCCAAGCACAAAATCAAAACATTCGCTATTGTTACAAAAGCTACTCTTGTTATGTTGACGAGGTTTTCTATCTTGTTAATACATAGTTTAAATACGAGATTTTGTGTTTAGTTATATATGGCAAATTCCGTTGGAATACACAATATGTGACAATGGCAAATGTACAGCACAGACAATGAAATGGCTGAAGAACAAGTCAGGTAATCATTTCATTTTTATAAATTTTAACAATTTATTCTTGCATTGTTATTATTTGTTTTACGAAATTCATCCTTGTTGTATTGTTGAACATTGGATGGTTTTGGTTTTATGTTAACATTTTTCTGTTGGCATTGTGAAAATGGCTAATTAAATTGCAGTATTTTTAGTAATTAAGTCAGCCGACCGCATCAGGGGGTGACCCGAATGTTCCTATTTCAATAGATACTACCTTTTCAGATAAGGGGCGGGTGCCACTTCTCTTCATTGTCCGTTTTGACCACTTATCGCAGTTTATGAGTACCAATAAATCAAACTGGCTTCTCCCGATCCTCGCTCTCACTGAAAGTTTGGTTTCATGAGGTAAAATGCCGGGGTAAAAATATCCTCCGCAGAGGCAAACACATCCTCCACCACAAAAATAAATTTATTTTAAAACAATAACAATAAAGAACTTAAATGTCTGCATTAATCTATGATGTATATAATTGGCTAATTTTGAAATATAAACCAGCTGCTGACATTGTCTAGGGAAGTACTGCTGACATTGTCAGGGTCTGGAGGACATTTGAATTCTTTCACATTCGCATTATTAAAAAAAACATCCTCTCAAACAATTATTTCAAACAAAATAATAAGAGCAAATATTTTATACTAATATTGTTTCAGACTAATATTTCCGTTATTTTTTTGTTTGTTTGTTAACATGTTAATATTAATCATCTTGTAAATATGTGTTAATTTTAATTTTTTTAAACTATTAATTCGAAATTGTAAGTAATTTAGTTGAGGGCTCCTTGGAAATCAATTATACATTTAACTGAATGCTCCCTTCCTTAAAATTGTGAAAATATGATGGCTTGGAGATACTACGGACAACATTGACAAATTTGCCATACAGCAGTGCTTTTTTGCCATGCAGCAGCAACACTCCTGCGACCGGGGCTCGAGTCCCAGGCGCATCTCACAAAGTGCACTCAGCTTTTGATCCTTCCGAGGTCGTTAAAATGAGGACCAGACTGCTGGGGTTTGTGGACAGTTATGTATAACTCGTGTCCCCTGCTGGAAGCAAGCCATCTCGAGACTTTCGGATGCTAAGCACTTCAAATAAGATAACTCACTCACTAGTTGCCTTATTCACTCACTCACTCACTCACTCACTCACTCACTCACTCACTCACTCACTCACTCACTCACTCACTCACTCACTAGTTGCCTTGTTCTTTGGCCTTGTTTCTCGGGAAATGGACATTAACCCATTGATATTCAGCGTATAGCGTCATGTTTCCAGGAGGTAAATACGTACATAAATGTATGTTAATTTATGATAGTTCAACGGTTTTTTTTATCAAGTTATTTTGTATGGGCTACCCCCGGCAATATGAAACTTAGGTAGGATTTGTCTGCCAATTGGAAATAAATCCGGGCGTAAAATAATTAATTATTATTCTTTGTCTTATTCTACAGACTCACTTTCTAGTGTCACTGGGTCGGCATTTGTGAAAGGCAATGTTGGTCAATTCGGGTTCTACAGAGTGACATATGATAATGAAGGCTGGAGTGCTATTGTCAAACAAATGATGTCAAACCACACGGTGAGCAATTTTGTTATTTATCACTTCATGCCTGATTATTTTATCACTTTATAATTACTTAGAAAAGAATATAATGATAGTGCGGCACGGTTGATTTGTAAAAACCCTCGCAGAAGATCTTTATCTGAACATTCAGGTTGCCATTCTTACTTATTACTTTAAGCAGCACTTATCGAATGGATTGAGCTGGCTTGACAGCAGTTCTTCATCCACTGTCTGTCCCAACTTCTCCCATAGATTTTAAATCCGCCCAAAGCTTTAATATGTTTTTTCACAGTACTCAACCATGTTTTAGTTGGTCTCTTCTTCCAGCCAATCACTGGTTTTGCCCTTTAGCACTGTATGAGTTAACTCATAGGGTTGTCTACGAATTACACGAGCGAGCAATTACAATTAAATGCGCTTCATAATCTTACAGGCATTATAAATCCTAGCCATTTTCCGAATCTTCTTGTTTGGCGCAAGAAAGTTACACCGAATACCGGGGATATAGCGAAGAAACCAGTTATGAAAAATTTAAAATTTTCTTATTTTCTGCATCGCCCTTGACAAATTAGCCAAAAGAGAATGAAATTTGATTGATGGGAGAATTAGTAAGTGCCAAGTTTCTTATTTAAATACTTATCTAATTTTTATGGTTCTCATGACTTTTGCATATTTTTATTTAATCTTGATAATTTATACTTTTGATTGTAAGTATTGTAAACTCAGTATAGTTAATATGGTAACTCAGTAAGTATTGTAAACTCAGTATAGTTGATATAGTAACTCAGTTAGTATTGTAAACTCAATATATTGAATATAGTAACTCAATAAGTATTGTAAACTCAGTATATTGAATATAGTAACTCAATAAGTATTGTAAACTCAGTATAGTTAATATAGTAACTCAGTAAGTATTGTAAACTCAGTATAGTTAATATGGTAACCCAGTAAGTATTGTAACCTCAGTATAGTTAATATAGTAACTCAGTAAGTATCGTAAAACCAGTATTGTAAACTCGGTACAGTATAGTAAACTCAGTGCAGTATATTAAGTATTACAACATGTTTATGTTAATATAAATTTGATTCAACCTTCAAACCAAAAAACGTATCATATCATTCCATATCAATGATTTCTGAAAAGCATGATTTTCAAATGACTTGAAGGTCGTTGATGTATTTATTAGCAGCAGTGCCATATTCTTCAAATTGCAAATAAAATTGTCATGTTTGAAACCGCAATCTTTTGTTTAAAAAGTTACCCATGTTTACTGTAAGACAAGCTTTTGTTGATGTTTGAACTTGAAGGTGATAAATCCTTTGTTTTCATTCGAATTGCTTTATTTTATTCTTGTCTAACTCCTTTGTTTCTTGAAGTGTTCTTTTAAAGTGCACCTTCGAACCATGTGCTCGTACGTGAACTCGTGGCAACGTTCTGAAAAATATAGTTCCACACACATGCAAATATATCAAATTTTGATTTTTTGCAGGTTTTGGAACCGAAAGATCGCGCTGGTGTAATTGGAGATGCGTTTGCATTAGCAAGGTACGTTTGTTCGATAATGTATTTACCCCCGTCTCATGTTGCTTTTGCCATCGTAAAGAATATAGCATAGAATGTATTAGGTATACTCTGTTTGATGATGTATTTACGTCTCTTGTTGTGTTTTTCATTCCATAGAACATAGCAAACAATGTATTTCCTGGGGCTAGATAAAGTCAACATAGGGATACGTTTTGTTTGATGCTGTGTTCACCCCCGTCTCATGTTGTGTTTCCCGTGTCAGGTAAACTCTGTTTGATGATGTATTAACCCCCCGTCTCTTGTTGTGTTTTTAATTCCATAAAAGATAGCAAACAATATATTTCCTGGGGCGAGATAAAGTCAACATAGCGGTACGTTTTTTTGATGCTGTGTTTACACCCCCCTGTCTTATGTTTTTCAACTTATATAACAAAACAAACATTATTTCCAGGGCTTATGTAAAGTCAAGGTGTCCCAAAATTATTTCCAGGTTAAGCTCAGCGTCCAAAGTGATGCAGACAAACGTAACAGAGTAAACGCCAATAACTTACGGCCGTAACGTAATCGTAAAATTTAGGTCTGGGGGACACCGTGACATATTTATGATCGGCAAGGCCTGGTCTCCATCCCTGCGCAAGACGAGCTTTGTAGCTTATACTGGGAGAGAGTAAACGTATCGTAGTGTGGGGTAGCTAAAATCTGAAGACAGTGAAGAGAGGTATACACATGTCGAAATTTTCTGGAGATGGCGGAGAGTGTCGTGGTGTTTGTATCTTAGTATGGGGTGGCTAAAAACTAGAGACAGTGTGGAGAGAGGTATATCCATTAGTGCACGGAAATACACATGGCGAAATTATCTGGAGATGATTGAGAGTGTCGTGGTGTATGTATCTTAGTATGGGGTGGCTGAAAACTGGAGACAGTGGAGAGATGATTATTCATATCACTGTCTTTACAACTCCTAGACATCCCATACTACCATAAATACACCACGAAACTTTTTCCACACACCGGTATAGGTATATCTCTGATACATTAAGGAATAGCCATATTTCATTAAATAACGTTGCATCAGACACGAACTATTGCTCTACTCGGCACATTTTATGCATATATGAAAATCTGACAGATTTTGTACATAACCTCCAAGAATCTTAAAAGCCTGTAATTTCTATTCGCAGAGCGAGTATGTTGGACTATGATATTACACTCGATTTGTTTGACTACATTCACAACGAAACCGATTATATCCCATGGGATGCTGCTAGTACTGGCATTTCGCAGATTGGTAGTCTATTTACCTCAACAAGTAAAGCTGGACGAAGTTACACTGTGAGTACTATTTTGATATGCGCCCTGGGCGATTTTTTTTAACCTGAAAACGTTGATATTTTAATGGTAACTGGGGAAAAAGCAATTTAAATTCATAGCTTTTCGTGCCTTGCTGAACGGGAGGAACTGAAAGTGACGAAATGTGGCTCCACTCCGTGAAACGTTTTAATTCTGTCCATTTTGATTTGCATTTGATAGATATTCAACTAAAGTACTTGAAGTTTAGGATTTGGTCAGCCAGTTGCTAGATTTTGAATTTGTAGCTTCGTCTCTTGATGATTCCGTTCGCATGAACCATTCCGTCAGCAAATAAGCAAGTAGCTTTCTCAGACTCGACTTACCAGTTTTCTTTCGAAGGCATATACACGCCACCACACACCGGCTTTCTTCTTGTTATCTTTAAACTGAGGATTCCAGTTTGATAAAGGTCATGCGACCCCGCAACTTTGTTGTTTTCATCCAATCAACTGAAAAGAACCTAACAATGAGGCACGTGATAATAGAACATGTTCTCTTATCCAATAAAATGTCACAGGATAATGGCAAGAACAATACGCGCAAAGCATTATTGGAGAAAATATTGAAGCCTTCAATTACAAATACAAAAGACAAATTGCGCAATGGTTTCTATGATAGTCAACTTGCATTCATATGAGAGGTGGGCCAGCCCCGTTAGGTCAGATCTAACCCGAGTGGAGGTGGGATCTCATTCAGGTGGGATATAAATTTCTCATATGAACATTACTCAACGAGCCTGTCCAACCAGATGGAAGGAATTTGTCAGTACCGAGCATGCGAAAACTCAATAATAATGATGATTGTTATTCTTTGATGGCGCCATTTAATTTGAATGGAATTTCTGGCTCACTGTGCCGGGACGAAAGTCATGATATCAACACAGGCTGCTAATCATTTGAACTCGGTGTGAGAGTGAGCGTGCTCAACTCATATGAACAGGCCTTTATTTTTGTACTTTGGGTCTCAATCAAAGGTTTGGTGACACCATATTTTATGGGGATACATATTTCTATTGTTGCTCAGATCCTTTTGATCCTCCTCGCAAGGGTTGATTTTAGGCAATTGGCGTTTTTGGTCAATGAATCTTTTTTATATCTCCGAAAATTACAAAAGTAGTATGAAAATGGTCGGTCTTACTTGGTAACTCCTCCTGTGACAGCGCTGGTTTGGATCCAGCTTTCAAGAAAACCATAAAACCTGACTAAAAAACCTACAGCCAACTCAGCTGTCTATCTTTTTGTGGTCCGAAAATGAGTGCCTGAGTACCAGCTAAGCTGGAGTAAGTGATTGTCAAACCAAGGTAGCAGCAAATGAACTGACGTTCGGCCTACTTATCTCCTTTCTTACTTACATCGGAATAACTTCAAATCTCTATGAAAATACTGAAGCCATTGAAGCATTTTAATCCATTCACCGGAGAAGGGCATCTTGATATTGTCCATAGCTAAGTAACGTAAAATTATATATATTTTCAGGCGGTAGATGCGGACTTTGTACTAATCAGAGATCGTTCAACGTGAATTTATCTTCTGAATAATCATTAGTTGGTATAAGTTTTCTTTCATTGTGGAGTTTTTTTTCTCCTCAATTTTTCTTTTTCTTAACATGGTTCTGATGTCTCTGTTATCCTCATGCACTTTGGAATTTGACCCGTCGGAGAAAGTAGCATTGTATTTCCTCTTCTTTGTGGGGGTGGGGGGGGGGGGACGGGTACATATAATGATTGGGAAGTTGGATGTGAAAGGATTAAATTATGATTTTTTTACAAGAACATACTATAGTTTCCATAATTCTAGATAGAGACTTTGATCAAGCTAATGATAGAGAGAGTACTTGTCAACATTTGTTTCTCTTCAGAAATACATTTTGAAGAAGATTCAACCCTTATACAACACTCTTGGATTCAACGACACGAATGATCATTTGACGACGTGAGTATTTTCTTTCTTTTTGGAATAAGACACAAAACAAGGTGGAAGAGATTGATCAGGGTTGAGGAGACCGGATAGATCAGGGCGGAGGAAAGCCAATAGATCAGGGCGGAGGAGAGCGCATGATCAAGGCGGAGGAGAGCGGATAGATCAGGGCGGATGAGAGCCGATATATCAAGGCGAAGGAGAGCCAATAGATCAGGGCAGAGGAGAGCCAATAGATCAGGGTGAAGGAGAGCGGATAGATCAGGGTGGAGGAGAGTGGATAGAGTGATGGAACATTTGCATATTCAACATGTTTGTGGTTAAAATCCTCAGATGCAAGTTTTTCTCTTTTGATAATTTCCTTTAAAATTTCCTCCTCTGTTTAGTTTTGTGTTTTCTTCTGGTGCTGTATCACTTGATGTAAGAGATCATCAGCTATATAATAATTTCCTTTTGAGAAAAGGCCACTATATACAGGCTGCTCGTTTGATCCAGGGATGCTTGCGACGACGTAGACAATACAATTTAAGAAACTGGAACCAATCAAAAAACGATAAATTCAACAATTTTGTTATATATTTCACCCTGGCATACAGGGTTTTTTTCTTGTCAGCTATGTCTGATTTTTCTTGTATTTGATTTCGTTGTCGAATGTTAGCTGCTTTGTGAGAGGTTCCTCACTTTGCATTGCAAGAGATAGATAACCAGTTATATTGCAATGTCGATCGCAGCAAGCTCTTGAATTTTCTCTCAGTGCCTTGTGGAAAATTAAGTTTTTGTAGACTTATTTTTTTAAAACTTAACATCAGCCTCCGATATGTAAACCGACCAAAATATTCTTACGAGCTCATATGAGCCCAGGGCTTAAAATCGGAGGTTTACGTTATTTGTTTTCCTGCCTCGAAGAAGGTGTTGAAATAGAATAGGTACATTCAGAAATCACCGAAGGCATTTTTTTTCATCAAAACATAGGATAACTTTGTATTTTATGGTTGATGCTAGGATCATAGTAAATATATGGACATACACCATCCTATTTTTCTGCGTGGCATGAGAAATTCCATTTTGAACAAAGAAACCCTTGCTAAAATCCACAAATATTTACTGCAATAACGATATGGACTCTTTTGCCAATGTCTCCTGCTTTGATAGAGCGTCGAGCCCAGGGGGGCAGTACCATCTATCTTGGATAGGGCCGTGTGCAAGGAAATCTTACCGCCGTAACAAAAGGAGGCGTAAACAAATGTAATTGAACGAAAACTCAAACCAGAAAATATAACAGTATGGAGTATGTTTTTCTGCCAGCTACATATTTTTATTAACGTTTCTATGTTATTGTACCCAAAAATGTAACATATTTTAAAATTCTTGGAGCCAAAATTATATTTTTTTCTTGAGAAAATTTTCAGACCAAAAAATATATAATCGAAATCGACATTCCAGACCCAAAAATATAGGACACGCCACCCTATTCAAGTCAAGTGGTACTGTCCCTCTCCTGGGGCGTCGAGATTTCCCCCTTTTTATGACGTCACATTCTTTTGTAGATACCTTCGCTCAATCATTCTTGGAAAGGCTTGTGGAAACGGGATGACTCAATGTTACGACACAGCGACTCAGTATTTCAAGAAGTGGATGCAAGATCCTGTCAAAAATCCGTAAGGACCGCACCTTTTACTCTTTTCTATTTGCATTGCTGTTTCCCGCAGTTTGTTTTCTGCCCCCTGCTATCCTTACTACCAGCAATATAACCAGTTTCTTACTAACATACTTTCTGCAGATTTCCCGAGAATTTTCGTTCGCCCCTTGTTATTTGTATGCTATAAACAACAGTGTAAAAATATTTCAATAACATTTTCTGCAGATTTTTTTGCAGATTTGCTTTGGCCTCTCGTTACTTTGTATATTTGCTGTAATTTGTATATTAATACACAGGAAGTTTAAAAAGTTTCTCACTAAAATTCTTTCTGCAGATTGCCCGCGGATATCTTTGCATTCATGTAACTTTCATTAATAACCATTATAACCATTTTCTGCGGATTTCCGGCGGGTTTCCGGCGGGCTTTATTTGTTGTTTTATTATCTTGATGGTATCAACAGTAGCATACGGGTGCCCTCCCAAAAAGGCTACACGTTTTTAAAGCTTCTGTGGAGGAGCTTAATTTTTGAAAATTTTGCTTCTACTTAAATTTTGTAGAAGAGGCTTCAATTTGAAGTTTGAAACTTTGTTTGGCAAAATTGACTCAATAATTGCTGAGTTCTGCCAAATGAAACTGCAAATATTGTGTGTCTGCAAAACCAGAGGCTTTGATAATAACCGTAAACGTCAAAATCGTGTGACTATTACAAATGAATTTTGTTGAGACATGAGTTTTCCTTCTCGTTTTTTCTCGCCATTGCCTTCAACTCGCAGTTCAATATTTTTATTGTGGGCCTATAAAAGTGCATGCGCCTATACACCGAACATTTTTCGAAATTCTCAAATATTGGTTTTTCGGTGAATGTGATTGTGTATGGGGAGGAAATAATAGTGTATTTTTATATTATCAGCTCAAGTAAAAACACTTTCTTGCTATAGAGTTCCCGCGGGTCGTAGATTCGAGAGGAAGGACCGGGGTCGCCCTGATGGGCCCCCCTGCGCCAAGCGCAGAAACCGATACCTTGCGAGAATAGCAAGGTATGTGCCTAAAACTGAAAGGTTATGTATAACCCGTGTCCCCTGCTGGAAACAAGTCATATCGAGACTTTCGCGGGCTAGGCACGTTAAATACGATAACTCACTCACTCACTCACTCACTCAATTTCATCCTGGCAAAGTGGGCTACCTTGACTGTTTCTGTTTACATGGATATCCCGCCATGAAATCATCCCGGCTAGGTGGAATCATGTAACTTATAGAACGAAAAGTGTAGCATTTAAGGCCTGTTTAAATGATCCCGCCTAGCCGAGATATCCCGCCATGAAAACAGCCCGGCAACACGGGACGGGTTGAAATTCCCATGTAAACGCAAAAAGGAAATTACATGTGTTTCTTTAGACAGCTGGGTATCCCGGCGGGCTAGGCGGATATCCCGGCTGAGCGAGATATCCCGGCTAACCGGGATCATGTAAACAGGCCCTAAATGCAAAATTTTGCTTTTTATAAATCTGCAGCAGTCAGCCTTCGAAGCACATTTTATTTGTACTGGAAATTCAATTTTCGATTTTTAAGGTTCGTTAATTTGACATGTAATATTTTACTCTATGGTATTCATTTCGTTTGCTTTGCAGAAGGCCAATGTCGGTATTTCATACCATTCAGTGGCGTGGTGGCTGTTTTTTCCAGGGGTGGCCAAACCACTCTGGCATATAAGATTCGTGTAAGGTACGCCACAGTCGCACTGTAGCAGTAGGTCCGGGGCATGACCGCCAAGAAAACGTAAAATTCATGGTCCCTACATTGGTTGCCGTAGCCTATTTCTCACATTTCAATTTTTTATTTAACATCTTTCGACATTTACTAAATTGTACGTGTCCACTGAGCCTCAGGGGTATTTACGGGTTGGTCTTTTGTTTGCTCTCCATCCATCATTCGTTGGTAGCGAATTCTTGTTCCTTTCCACTCCACACCTTCAAAATTTGAATCGACACCATCAATGATGTTTTCTGGTGTACTGCGCATCTTTGCAAGACTTTGGATTGCGCTGTCAACCATGTTAATGGCTTTTCCAAAATCAACCTCTGCACTCTGCAGATATCGACTGAGAGGGCCGGTTAGAGCAAAGATGTCTCAAAAAGGCAGGCTGCTGTTTTGTCTGAATTGTTATCATTTTGGCGCTTCCTCCTTGGTGCTCACTGAGGGGGGCATGGCCCCCCGGCCCCCCGGCCCCCCCCTACCACCACGCCAATGGCTGTTATTATTAAAAATATATATAATTTTTAATAATTGTCGCATAGCAATAATGAGCATAATAAGGAAGTTGTGACCATTACACATTTCACAAATAAAATACAAAACTGAAAAAACTATAGTAAAATCAAGGGCTTCCTTCACTGTCTAGGTTATGGTCCATCGTGCGTAGACTTATACTTGTCTATCGAAATCCTTTGCACAGAGTCGAAACAATAGAAACTGACGCCATTATAAAATGGAATTTTTGCCACACTTCCTTGCACCCCAAAGGGGGCATGTCAACTGGGGAAAGTGTCCTTTGTCATCCGAAAGCTGATATTTTTAGCCTTTGAGGATGATCTTTGTCCCAAAAGGCAATTTAAAGAGGAAATATAGGATCGGTTATTTTGCATGATTCAAGATGTCTTAGGATGTCTCGTGATTCATGATGCCTCAGATTAATATCTCATTTCGTTTGTCAGAAAATTGCTCTTTCTGAAAAAAGCAAAATAATTGGGCTGAAGAAGTCCCAGATTCTTTATTTTCTATGTGGTCTACAAAAATTTTGAAAACCTTAATGATGTATAAAAAAAAGCCATGATTTCAAACCAGATGATGTATAAAAAATACCATGATTTCCGCTTACTTTTTACAAAATCATATGATGTTAATAAAAACCCACAGTTCCAGTATCTTTTAAACCATGTCCAATTCCTTAATGGATACTGCACTACCTAATTATAGTTAATTTATAACACTACCTAATTAATAATTGTCATCGATTTTCTACAATATATATATATATATACATATGGGTAGTATCCGGGTAGTACATTATTGCGTAAATCAAATTTTACTTTTAAAAAATTCGATAGGGCAAGGATAGTTCCCTATTTCCGGTGTTGAAGGCCTAATTTTAAAGAGGCAAGTTTGTCTTGGATGTTTTCAAGGAGTTTTTGTCGGGAAGTTTCATAGGCTGGGCAGTTGATAACTGCATATTTGAAAAGTCTTCTGTTTGTGGTGCATATTTGAAAAGTCTTCTGTCATCACTGGCTGTTGAAACCTGTTCCTTCCATTTAATGATAAACATATAACTCCCCGAATATTGTTTAAATGATACATGAAACTTGGTTGAGGCTGTAATTACGTGAGTTTTGGGGCAGGTTGCCCCTAGGGTCTTTAGGGATAGGAATTATAAAATCAATTATGTAGATTTTAGCCAGTCTGATCTTGTGTCCAATTGCAAAAGAGCCTTATGGACAAGTTTTGAGTTATTTATAATCACTAGTCTATGGCAATATTTTAAAATACACACAGCTCTAAAAACTGATATAGGTATCTCACTAAATTCACCCAACTCAGCTAGAGAATGACAATTGGATTTTAATCCAAGAAGTCGTTTAAGAAATTTTAGATGGGCTTTTTCTGGGTCACTCTTTAATAGGAAATTGAATATATTCTTACTGTTTTTCTGAAATTTCTTAAGTTGTGTTTCAGCGACCATATCTCGCTCCCACAAAGAAGAATATGTTTCACCATTTTATGAAGAGAATCAATAGACTTCTTGATACTAAGACTATTACAACAGTTAGAGTCAAATACCAATATATAGGAGGCCAGGGGGACCTTGCCCCCTTACAATTCTCGTGATCGGTTAAAATGGATAGCATAAATATCATCTTTAATTCATCTACACTGCAATAATCAACATAGCTGTACAAAAATTGTTTATGTTTTGTTACTATACTTCAAAGCTTCTTTACATATAAAAACTAATAAAGAAAAATAAGCGACACTGTGCCTTTCTCATTCCGTTATACTAGTTAATAACAATTTATAGATTAGATAAAATTAAAAGTTTTTGAAACAGCACAGAAACGAGTTTTGCAAATTGACACGAGTTAGTGACTGATTAGACTGAGCCTTTTACTGGACTAGTTAGAGCTAAAGATTTGAAGTTAAAGTTAAATTGAAAGGCTGAATGGAGAACAAACTCGACACAAAATTCAATAGATTATTTAGTTGTTTGTTTTTACTTCAAAATGTAGAAATGTTTTCTCGCGTGAACCAAGGTAGAAGTCTCACTTTTGTTTGTCAGTTACACCCGGTGTTATGCATATTTTTTGTGTTACAAATTTGGGATTTGTTATTTTTTGACAATGCAAGTTTATTTTGAAAACGGCTTTCAACGTTTTCCCAACACTCAGTCATTCTTTGTTAGTGACTATGTGGCGCATTGCTTTATGAAAGCAAATATTTTGATTTGGTGTGCCATAATATATTCAGCTAACGACGGAACTCTATCAAATGCGACAGTGATGAAAGGCAAGAGTTTCATTTATTTGTTCAATGTTGGATTTATTTTCAAACAACATTCTACATTTACTTGATGGCCTGATGGTTAAAATTTCCAAATTTACATAATCGCAATCCCATCAGAATGCCCTTCCTCCTGGTTGAAAGTTTTGTTAATGATGCTTCGCCCGCTTCAAAAATGATTTCCCCCGTTAAATTTTTGGTATTAATTTTCTTCCCGCTCCTTTCCAATTTACTGCCCCCTGCAAATTTCCATTTCCCCGTAAAAAATAAAGCAAATTGTGAAAAGCGATACAGGTGCTTAGAAGGTGCACAATAAGCACGATCTCTGGAACCTACTGTTGAAAGATCACATGTCATATTCCTGTCTCGTCTTAAACATTTCTATACTAAGTCTTCGTAAAATTTCTAACTTTTCTATTTAACTATTCTATTTAATAATTTTCCCATTACAATTTGTTGCCAGGCGGGGTCGTTACAGGGGGTGTTTACATTGATATTAAGTCACAATAAAAATCTTCCTAAGTCTTAATTCTTATAAGTCTTTACAAAAATATACAATAACGTCTATGGGTGAGGGTGAGGGTGGATCATTCTTGTCAACATTGTTGTTAGTATGTTGGTCGTTGAAAATTATTATAATCCTTTTAAAATTAGAACCATACACACATATTTTTATATAAGAACTCGTTTATAAGAAGAGAAACTCCTCTAAACGTGTTCGACTTTTTAAATAATATGAAATTGTTTGGTTGAAACTATGTTTTGCTTTGGTTTTGCTCATTTCAAGCGAATACTGCATTGATTTTTGTTGATGATTTTATTCTTTTTGCAATTGTTTGGACTCAAAAACATATCTTCTCAATAAAAGGGATTCTCAATGAGTTATGGTGAATTTCACGTTTTTTATTATAGGAAACCACTTTAAAAGAAACTCAAGGGGTGAAACCTACACAAATTTAAGAAACTTCTACCAGTAAGATTACATAGTGCTTTATGATATTAGTGGAGTGGAAATGATGTCAGATGTTAAATTCAATAAAGATTATGTATATAAATTTATATCTTGTACAACAAATACCCAGTTTTTGTTATTGTTTTTGTTAAAAAAAATGACTTTATGGTAAAAATGGAATTTTTTCATATATAATTGAGAAAAATTTCCTCTTGAAATTAGGTCAAAATGGCCTAACATTAAGAAACGTTCACCAGTTGAGTCATACGCCTGGTTCAAAAGTCGCTCTTCTCATGTGCCAAACTTAATTGCAACCTAAAGTACACGAGAAGAGCAAATTAAATTTAGCAGAATGAATTTACTGGTGGGACAAGACTTTTGGAGAGGCAGTGATGTAGCATTCTGCGACACTAGAGCGACAACGTTTCAGGAGCGACAAATTTATCACACAATTACTTGTTTTTTCTATTGATCATGCGTTTATCATGTTTTTTTTATGTAAAATTCCAACACAATGTACAGTTACATTTGTTGCCAACGAATTTGCAACAGTTGTTCTATTCCTGAGAAAGATGAAGGCAAGGAAGGCTGGCAGGCAGGACAAAAAGTTGGATATTGCATCCGAAATTATTTTTTTCACAATTACGAGATTTTTCCAAAACTTTTGAATTGGAGTAACTCCAGAATTGCGCTAAGGTCGCTCCAAATTGAATTAAGTTCGGCACATGAGAAGAGCGAAGCTTGAAATGGTTTTGAGGAGGACCCACATTTTGAGAAGGACCCAGGAAAAACAAAAAAGGGAATTTTCAATTTTGAATGTTTAAAATCAAAGTCTTGACATCTTGACAGCATCATGACAACATGGAATTCCCTGATTGAATAACTGATATGTCCCAAAATTGATAAATGTATAAATACACATGTGTTATTCAAAAACAATTAAAGCAAATATCCAAATTGTATTTAATGACTGATTTACATGAACCTAATGACCCCTAATGGAAGACTCACAAATACATTTTGTCTAGGGATTGTATTTTGGACGTTTGGGAAAGTCCGTTTTTTTGTCATTGGACTTTACATTTACATATAAAATTGTCGATTTGAGGCTTTGGTGACAAATATATAAACAAAAATTCTTGTGTAAAAATACACGTAGTTTGTACCCAGTTTTTATTCAACAGCAATGGACATTTATCGGGCATTCCGGAATTTGATTACCTATTAGGATGTATGAGGACCCTGTAGGAGGAACCTGTAGAAAGACCAGGACACAGGACACAGGACCCAGGACCAAAACACAGGACCCTTTGGGACCCTACAAGAGGACCCAATGGACCCTTTTAGGTGTCAAGAAATTTACAAAAAGTATTTAGAAATAGTTGAATTTACAAAAAATAAAAGTACAGCTAAAAATTAAAGTACAGCTGGAATTCTTCTGGAACAAGGAATGTAAATTCTTCGCAAATATCATTCGTGTGTTAGGATGTAAACAAGTGTCATTCGTCTTTGTATGTATAGATCACGTAAAATTTATAGTAGGTAACAATCACCAAAACAAATTTCACAATACTAAATGGGGTGTCGATTTTTATTGGAAATGAGGCTGCTGGATCCTGCTACAGGGTCCTAACCCTGATTCTCGGTCCTACATCCTGGATCTTGTTCCTCAAACAGTGTCATCAAATTTCAGTATGCCAATTTCAATAAACGAAATCGACTTGAATCTTCCCTAAAAGTATCATATTTTGAAAAATTTTTAACGAAGATATCGGACAGACATCTCCTTGAAAAATAATTGTGAGCCCCTTTTCTTGATGGGAGAATATTGTAATTTTTTCATTTCAATTATTTAAAAGCCTTGCAAGTAACATTCGTTCAAAGCAATCTAAAACCTTGTAAAGAAGAAATGATTAAAAGTGCCTAGTGGAGAGCCACGATGGTGTTCTCTGACCATATTTTATTGCTTTTGAAATAAATGTCTTCACACTTGAAATATTTTTAGATTCTCCATTTGAAAGAACATACTGTTACTTAAATAAAGAAGATACCATCGGGGAACTGTTACTCGATTGAGACCTTGTACCGGACTGGTTTTAATACGGAAATAAATTGAAGTCGAACATACCGATAAGTACGAGATTTCTTGTTTATATTTGTGGTATTAAAGCCAAAATCGATGTTAAAGGAGATTTTGGTCCAAGTAGCGTTTCCCTTCTATTTGGTCCAAGTAGCGCTTCCGAGTGGCATGTGCCACCAACTCCGTTCATTTGCTTTAATTGCTTCACCTCAGTAAGACAATTACCCAATCGAAATTATTGTCCTAGAACAAATACTGGGCCACAGAATCGCTCACCGAACGAGTGACACGTAAACTCTCCTTACCCTCGGAAAATTCCCCTAACCATTTCATTTTTATTTCCATTTTAACAATAATGACTTGCTACACTACCTAGGCTCGTTATACAAACTAAATTAAACTAACCTGAGTTACAAGAACTAATAACAAAACAAATGTTGATGCTGACAACATAGTTATATTTTAAGTAAAATTGATTGTTAGAAAGGGAAAACAAGGGTTTTAAAACACCAAGTAATCATGTCAGTCTAGTCATGATAAGGGAAGAGGACCTCAGCTCCAATGCATTATTTTAAAAGAGGCTACTTGCTTAATAACTTGCAAATTTTCGTTCGACAGGATAAAAGCGAACTTTCGCCCTGGCAAAAGATTTACAAAGTTTTTTCGACTATCTCCAAGTATTCATATAGGTCAACTCATAGCTGTTCATATTTGGTACTAGTTGATTTAAATCAAAAATTATCTGGCTCTCATGAAAAGGAGGCACTCTTCAAAATTTGGTCCTGCTTCTGGGCCCACCTAAGAATGTGTGTCTTGGTCCTGGGTCTTCTTCAACATGTGAATCCTTGTTATGGGTCCTCCTCGAAAGATTTGTCCTGGTCCCGGATCCTGGTTCCTCTTTAGGATCCTGGTTCCTTGTTTTCTGGTATGTCCAATTCCAAAGGATCAAAGTGAAACAATCGATTAGAACCATTGAATGGAATCTGTGAAATATGCCCTTCATCTAAATTTGTCTAAACCTGAGATTTGGTACCTCATTTGCTATTGCAGGTCTTTCATGTGATCTGAGTCTTTGTTTACATCAGGAGAGCCCTAAGGGACTAATATAAACTTGGTGTGTAGGTCCGTAATTTAGGGTTCTAAATTTTCAGGGTTTGATATCGGTTAGCGGTGTCAAAATAACAATTTCAGCATCATTTAGAGGTGTGCAATTAAGATCATTGAATTTAAAAGTTAAGTTAACAATATTGTGTCTATTTGCTGTTCTGAAACAACGCAAAACGACGTAAAACATAGAAAACGACAACATTATAGCGAAATTAAAGCTTGTTAATATTTCGTCCTTGTATAACAGGGCTTTTTCAGAACTCTACTAGATTTAGCTAGTAGAAATAAGGACTCTACTAGAAAGGATAAAAAGTCAATCCGCAGTTAGGAAACTTTTCAAATTGACTATGTTATCTATGACGGAACAGATGCCTAGGTTGCCTAGATGTATATTCATGTAAATGTATATTCACGTGTAACGGATGCCTAGGTGCTCAGGCAAATGAGGCATAGAACCATATTTATCACAGTGGCAGACTGGCTCCAAATTTCTTATCGAGCATGTACGTAGAACGGATATTTCTCCTAAATACTGATTTTTTCTTTTCAATTTCTTCTTTATAGCAAAAATTTGGCCCTTTTAGACAAATCTGGGCAGTTAGGCCGTTCGCCCTCGAGTGATTGATCAAATGAATTTGTTTGATCATAAGTATTTTTTGTTAAATTATTTTGTTTTGTTGTACAAGGAATAATAATAGCGTATTGATTTTTGTTCATGATAAGGTTCTTTTTGAAATTTCCTGGACTCAAAAGATGTAGTAAGGGATTCTTAAAGAAATCTGGTAAATTATACAGTAGTCGCTTCAGTGCAGTAGGTTTTTAAATGTTTGGAAGTCAAAACGGTTGAGATGATTATATTTCTACTTTTATGCGTAATTGACTCAAACTCAGCCGCAAAGCCTTATTTTTCATAGGGTTGCAAAAATAAAAGAAATCCTGCCAGTGACAGATATATAATAAATGAATAGTTGATTTGATAGATTTTAAGATACTAATTGAATTTTAGGGTAAAAGATTCATTACAAACCAGATGCTACACTTTTCAGAAATAGCAGAGCATCAACCACTAAAATGAATAGTTCAGGTAATAGTTAACCATCAATGGTTAATCTGTTTAGTAGTTTAAAAGCTCTGCTATTAAAAAAAAATTTCAAAGGATTAAGAAATTGTTTCGTTTTATTATTTACCGCATCACATTTTCGAGTTTCGTAACTAAATAAGCGAACAAAAATAGCTACGTACCTTCATTTATGATAGATTTTGTGACAAGTATCGGTTATGGTTTAGGGTTTTGAGCAATTTTCGAACCTATAATACGCCACATTTATATAGGAGTACCCCTGGGTGGACAGCTACCAAGTAGATGTTCATTTGATTAGATTCACAAGGTTCACAAGTATGTGTGACACTTTTTTGAAGAAATACAGATCGATTTAACTAATTAATACAAAATATTATTATAGTAATATTTGCATTGCAAAGATACCCAATAGCACTCATATATATAAAAGTAGATGATTAGAAAACATTTATCAATATATTTGCTTGCCAAACTAATTACTGATATAACTGATATAACTGATATAACTGATATAACTGATATAACTGATATAACTGATATAACTGATATAACTGATATAAATTCTCCATAGGTAAGTCAAAGTCATCAAAGTCATCAAGGTCATCAAAGTAAAATTTTGATAGGCAAGTCAAAAAAAGTTGCTGTCTCAGACGTTAAGACCCTCTTTCAAAATACAACACCAGAGGCTAAGGACAATTATGTCAACAAATTTATATGATGATTTGTAATTTGAAAGAGTCTCGCCAAAGCTTAAAGTAACCCTCCACCCCAAAATAAACTTAAAACTACGTTCAAAAGGAGGCTACCCTTTTGCTGCCAAGTGTCCCATAAAAACTTCATTGCAAAAACAAGAGTACAATTTCCATGTAATTACCCGCAATAGAAATTCTGGTACTAACGAATAATTTAAGAACTCACTTTTTTAATTGCAAGCGTATGATAGGAGATATTCGATATTGTCCATTGTCAAAAGTGTCAAAACAAAAAAAACAAATCAATCCAAGCGGGAGGACATAAATAGGGAGGACATAAACATCAAACAACACTCACTAGTTACATATCTCGGGTGCATTCTAGATGATGGCTTTTCTGGAGAGCCAATGGCGACTAAAATGCTTGGAAAAATAAATGGCAATCTTGTATTTCTCTACAGAAAACAAATTTTCCTAAATTACAACCTCCGTAGGTTACTCTTGAATGCCCTTATTCAGCCTCATTTTGATTATGCGTGTTCTGCATGGCACCCTGTTTAGCAGACTATCCAAAAAAATCCAAACAGCGCAAAATAAGTGTATACGTTTCTGTTTGAATTTAAAAATATTATTCACCTGGGAGCCAAAGATTTTCAAAAAATCAACTGGCTGCCAATAAAAGAAAGGTTTGAGCAATGAATATGTACAAATGTTTTTAAATTCTTCAAGAACGCCTCACCAGCCTATTCTTCGGAAATGTTCCACCCTGTTGATCAGAGCCGTGCCATTCGAAGAGGGAAAGACAAGTCAAATCTCCCCTTACGTAAAAGTAACTCTGGTCAAAGGAAGCATTTTTTTTTTTATTGTTGGGTGGGGGGGGGGGGAGGGAGTCTAATCCACAAAAGTCAAAAGCAAAGCAATAGGTAATGGCACAAGTAATGTTGATTGCGAAGGGGGTCGGAGTGGTTTGCCCTGTGCCCTGGAAATGTTTCAGCACAATGCCCTTTTTTCTCTTCTAGGAACGGGCCTTTTTATTGAGAAATATTACTAAGGATTAATCTTTTTCTCAATTCTTATCTATGCAAGTTTTAAGTACAAATAAATCAAAATATAGTCTCACGAGAGTAATTGGATTTTAATGTTTATTATTTAGTTCCGCTGTTTGGGTTCCTTTGCTTTCAAGACTCAGTTTTATTTTTAAATCAGATGTTATAAACTTTCCAAAGGTGACTACTTCCAAATTGATCTTTTGAGAAAAAGAAGATGTCTCTCTCTCTGAACTCTTGAAGTCTTATGTGATATTTAAAAATTCCATCTAATAAAATTATTGGGGAACGCCCCCGCTTCCTATGAGCCTGGTAAGCTGGGACGAGCAAATGCTACAAACCATAACCTACATCTAAGTATCAAATTTATTCGAAGGGTTAAAAAATAATGATGAATTTCTTGCCTTCCCAAAAAAAAATACACAAGCCACAAGAAGGCTTTTCTTACCTCTACCAGCACCAAATTTTACCAAGACAAAATTAGAAAAATTCTACTGTTTATCGTTTTGGTACTTCCTTTAAATACAAAAATATCTTTTGACTTCTAACAATTTTTATTTAATTTGTTGCTGCTATATGCCTATACAGTAAAGTCACACTTTTAAGAAACCCATTTCACAAATACAGCTTGATTGGTTTCTTATATGAAAATTATTTCTTCAAACAATGTATTATACTATGATATAAGAAAAATGAATACATTTTACACTTTCTGTCAAAGTTGTTAAAGATTTATTTGAAAATATATATAAACTGTAACTGAATGACCAAAGAACTGTTAAACAGAGATAAGTCGAGTGTTAAAATGAATAATTTTTCAATCATTGAGGCTGAATGTATTCATCACCACTTTCATCTACACTCATAAGCAGTCCAGTATTGAGAAATAACTTTCTTCTGAAGTTTAGATGTTTCAAATTGATGGTTTTCTTTTGTGGTTGCATTTCTCGTGCTGTAAACCCAGTACACCATTTGCCATAGATTTTTTCAACCTCTAAATATTTGTCAAGCTCTGCTCCAATAAGCTTTTTGATATCCTTCCACCTTGATCTATGGGTTGTACCTTATCTGTTTCTTCAGGTGGTAGTGTACCCAGTGTTTGCTTTGACATTACATTCCTTGTAAAATATTCACTCACATGACAGCTAAGGTTATCGAAGAATAATACATTTTCTTTAGATTTTGCAACAACACTATCCATCTATGCATTTTTTTGAAAATAAACACGTCTCTTTTGTCATATTCTACATTTTGAACCACATAAACCATCTTATACTATTACCATATATCTTTTTTATAAGAAACTGTGAATGAGTCAGCCTGGAGAGTTTTATTCGGCAAAATCAGACCTGAGTTTCTTATAACGCAGTTTCTTAAAGGCGGGACTTTACTGTATGTGATAAATTTGATTTACTGGCAGGTTGACAGTGAAGCTTCTGGTTTCTGTGACATATCAGACATCACAGGCGGATCCATGGGAAAATCTGATTGAGGTTCTTGTGTTGCAAGAGCAGAAAATGTGGGGATCTGGGGGCGAAGCCTTCATAAAGGCCGCCGGGCCACGCTTTGCATTTCATGTAAAAGCGGCCACACCTTTAATTTCAAAAACAAAAATTAGTCTGCGATTATAAAATTAATCACAATAAAACCGTTAACCGCAAAATAGAAAATAAAGATAGCAACATTTTGCAGTTAACACTTTTGTTTTTGATTTCTCATATTGTAAAATTTATTTTACTGTTCTAATGTTCTAAATCAATCAAAAACAATACCGTTTAAAATCAAGATTACTAAATAATTCCGCAGCCTTACAGCTAGAAACAATTTAACGAGAAAACAAGCAAGATCTTAAAACCCAAATCCCTACCTCACTGCCTCGCTTGGAGGCGGTTTTGAGCTCGGAGGTCTTTCTGCCTGTACTCAAATTGCAACTCAGCTCAAATAATCGAATCAAATGTATTAATTTAATATCTTGGTAGCAGAATTTAAATTATCTTCAATACTGCTACTTAATTGGTAAATATTCTTTTTTCTCCGAGTGACGAGTCTCTTTATTGTGCAGCAATTCCTCGAGCTGCTTCGCCACAACAAGACTGTCAGAAGCAACCATGATGCAGACAGATTTCAAGCACTTCCGCATCGCATGAGCGATTTTTCAATTACGCGAATCTGGCCTGGCATGTTTACTCCTATTTTTGTCATTGCTTGAGCATCAGGAAAAAGTAAGCTATGATTGGTCAAATCATAGTCAAATAGAGTATTTTGAATCTGACAGATGCTCCCACCAAATCAAGCATCAGGAATAGAAGATAGTGATTGGCTTTGAACTGTTTTTTTGAAATAGACTGATGCTCCCGCCAAAACTCATTTGATGATCCACTTCTGATATTTTATGGACTCGAGGCGCCATAGGAAACTTTTTTTGAATGCGAGACGTTTTCACTCAAGGATTTGAACTTCTTTGCACCGTGGTCTATAGACTATGACTGAAACCACCATACCAATTCGTGTATTTACGAATTATCAAGAATCATTATCATCGAGAATAAGCTGAAGTAATCGAAAAACTAATGCCTCCGATTAAAATATTATATGTGCATATATTTTTCAGTTTACTTTCATTTATTGCTGTACATTTTAAGCTGTGATTGTTTTTTTTAACAAGCAACGGATTATTTTCTGATTGAAATAAGTAGGTATTTGTTTTTGCGTGTCTACGAAAACTCGCCTTTTCAGTCGCTCGTTTGCGGCGACAAATTCGTCTTATTGACGAAACTCAATAACACCTGTCCACTGCAAGAACGTGCTTATATTTGAGATTTTCATTGAAATATATCGTAGCAAGCTAGACAGAAGCCACAAAGAGTTACTGATTTGTTCCCTTGCAACTGCATGTTCTCTTAACTTGATTTATTTATCAGATTTGTTAGCCTATTCTTAAAAAAACTATAATTTCTCAGAGGAGTGATCTCATTTTGTGGATTAAGAGATCAGCTGCCTTTGGACCCTGTATCCACAAATCAAAGAAGTAATTCTGAGCATCTCTTTTTTAGTAACCTTGCGTTGGACGTTGTTGGTGAAGACATTGCGATTGTCAGTTGACTCTTTTTGCTGTGCTTCGTTGAGCTAGCGTTTCCAGGTATGTTTTAAAATTAAAAGGAAAGTTCTATCTTTTATTGATATTTAATTATTTTGATTTTATCATGTTGTTATTGCATTGTTGTTATTTCCACCCCTCTTGTCATGTGCGTAGGTTGTTCATTTCTTCATAAAGTTCTTTCTATGTTTTATTTCTTTCAATAATTCTTGCTATATTTCTTCCTACATTTCTTCCGAAAATTCTACACTTACCAACTAAGTATCATTTAAGAATTTTGCATTTACTTGGCCAGCACAATCTTCGATTTATGCGGATTTGGGAAAGGAGATTTCATCACGAGAGGACGAGATTTATTTCGTAATTTCGAGAATTGAAGGAAACGCAATTTCTGTCGAGACAACGAATGCTCGAGATGCAAATTTTCGATAAATAAACCATAGTGATAATTAAAGGAGAAAACAAGTAATTTTGTTCGAGGCAACGAATGTTTGAAAAAAATGGATTGCATTGTTTATTTTGAAAATATCAACTGTTGTCGATCGTTATTTCGACAGCCGCTTGTTTCGAATATGTCGATATTTTGACCGAAAATGCGGCTTTTTATTTCTTTTACTCTTCATTTTTGTTTATTCCTTGAACTTTGTAATTTACCGTTTCGTTTATTTTGAAATCATTAAAAGTTATCGATCGTAATTTCGACATCCGCTTGTTTTGACCATGTCGATATTTCGACCGAAAATACGACGTTTTTCCTTCTGTTATTCTTCACTGTGGTTTACTCCTCGAATTTGTAAGCTACCCTTTCATTTTTTTGAAGAAAAAAACAAAAGTTATCGATCGTTATTTCGACAGCCGCTTGTTTCGAACATGTCGATATTTTGACTGAAAATACGACGTTTTTCCTTCTGTTATTCTTCACTGTGGTTTACTTCTCGAATTTATAAGTCACTGTTTCGTTTTTTTTTTAAGAAAAAAGTCATCGATCGTTATTTCGACAGCCGCTTGTTTCGAACATGTTGGTATTTTGACTGAAAATACGACTTTTTTTCTTCTGTTACTTTTCACTGTGGTTCACTTCTTGAACGTCGTAATTACAGTTTCGTTTATTTTAAAAACATCAACGGTTACCGATCGATATTTCGACAGCCGATTGTTTTGAAAATTTTCCATCTCTTCCAAAAATACGATGCTTTCCTTCTGCTATTTTTCACTGCAGTTTACTTTTCAAACGTTTGCCATTTCGAACTTCCCTATCTCTACCGAAATAACGTTTCCCCCGTTACTTTTTACAGCAGCTTACTTCTCAAACGTTTGTAATTTTGAGCATTTCTATTTCGACAGAATATTTCTATTCTTCCTGTCAATTTCCACCGTATTTTGCTTCTCGAAAATTCACCATCTCGAAAATACGTTTTTTCCCGTTAATTTCCACTGCATCAGAACAATAGAAAAGAAAATATGTACTGAAAGGTATGACTTGGCCCCATTATTGTTTTAATGATTATTGGGGGCACAATCCCTACCTGCCCCCAGTTTTTACGTGCATGGCATTTAGCCGTAACTTTGAGACCCCCTCCCCCAACCTTAACGGCCATGTGGTCTAATATTTTGCTATTCATATTATGGCCTTGCATTTTTAATATTGATTTATGAATTGAAACGTTTTAATTTAAAAATTTATATTTTAACCTTGTTTTAATTAAGAACTTCAGTTGATTTTGAGTTTATTGAATAATGTCTCTCATTTTCGGGCTTTCCATAAGACATATTGTTTTTCATGACGTTTTTAGTAAAATTACGGAGTGATCTTTCCGTAATTTTCGCATCGGATTAAGAAGTATTTTTGACATTAGATTATAGATTATGGAGGCGTTGACTTTGGATTAAGATTATCTCTAAGTATGAGGATCTGGATTATTTTTACAAATTGGCATACGAATCGCAGTTTATTCCATGATATTGTGTTTGCATCGTAACACGTAAGCAACTCAAAATAGGATTCTCTGTTAACTCTAGAATTCGTGTAAATGCATTTTTTGATACCGGGTGGCTCAAACAAAGTTCCCACGTTTGGAAAGCTGACGTGAAGGCGCTTTAGATTTGATTATACATTTTAATATACATTTTGATACCATGTTTGCTAAAATCTACCCAAATGTAATAAGCAATGAGTTATTCTTAATAAAACCAAAAATTAACTTTTTAAACTATTTTCAAAAATTATTTGTAAATCTTTGCTAAAAATCAATTTTTTGGCTAAAATGGATTCTTATAAGTCAGCTTTTTCTTGGCAGGCTCTTATTGTAGCTTAAAGTCAGCTACTTTTCAGAATTTCCAGAAACATGTTGGCTTTCTTCAGAGAACTGAATTTTGAAATTCTTAAATTCTGTAAAGAAATTACCCTGTTCGATTTCTTCACTTATGTCTTCAACCTTTTTGTAATGCCAGTATGATACTGTGCCTTTCTTCTCGAAAAAGGTTTTTCCTTTTCCTTACAATGGCTAAAAGTATTCTATTTGCTAGAATCATGTTGGCTTTCTTCAGAGCATTCATTTATTGATATTCTTATATTCTACGAATAAAATTACTCTGCTGGGTTTCTTAGCCTTTCTTAATTTTCTGTAATGCCAGTATCAGTTCAGCTCAGTTTTATTCTTTAAATTCTCTACAAACAAATTTACTATTTGCCATCCAATTACATTACAAAATAGTATATATATTACATAAAGAAAGATAGTACATAGTTATAAAGTTACAAATACTAGACCTAGCTACGTAAGATTTGTATGCAAGGACGCACATTAGGGGGGTGTGGAGGGGTACCAAATCGGTCCATGTTTAAAAATAAGTCGGTCCCTGAAAATTTGGGGTCGCTTTTTGGTATGGTTAGCTAGTTGGTCTAAGCGAAATTATTTGCGGACTCCTTGATTTTTGGATTTTGTTTCCTTTTATTGAAACTCTACAAAGCAATATCCTAGCTGAAAATTCTCACTAGAATATTTGGTTTTTGGATTTAACGTAAGAATT